>JANHGB010060913.1:0-16333 GCA_026283785.1 Coracopsis vasa
TGAGGCGCTGGCACAGGGTGCCCAGAGAAGCTGTGGCTGCCCCATCCCTGGCAGTGTTCAAGGCCAGGTTGGACAGGACAAGCTGCTCTAGTGGAAGTTGTCCCTGCCCATGGCGGGGGGTTGGAAATGGATGAGCTTTAAGGTCCCTTCCAACCCAAACTGTTCCAAGATTATTTTCACAGAATTACTTTTGGAACAGGAAATTATCCAAAAGAAAAAAAAAAATCATAGTATCTATTCTGTACTTCCAATATTTATAGATAACTTTTGATCCTGAATAGGAACAAAACAGTCAACTCCCAGGAGACTTTATGTAATCAGGCAACTGTATCCAGGGAATCATAGAGTAGTTTGGAAAAGAATGATTTGGAAGCAGTCTGTCCAGGATTGTTTGCAGTGATGTGGAAGACAAGGAAATGAGGTTTTGAGACCCTTCCCACACTTCCTGGCTTCTTAGGTGTGTGCTGGTGGTTTTGGATGCATCTCATACTATCCAGGAGCTGACAGTGATAAATCTCTTTATCCTGTCCCACCTCTGTGAGTCATGAGGATTTCATCAGCGCCTCTGTTTCAGAGCTGGCTGTCACTAGAAACTGCAGGAAGTTGTGTGCTAGGATCTCAATGGCCTGCTATTGTAGGTGTCACCATATGCCATTTTGCAGCCCTTCTTCTGGTGTGCTGTACCTGTGTATTCCTATTCAGTCTACATTCATATCAGTATAACATTTTTCCTACAATTTATCACAGTTCTAGAAGATTCCTGGGCTTCTGTTTTCTAATGCATTGCAGGCACATTGGTATATGCTGGCAAAGAAATAATAGTTACCTCTTATGATTCATAGTTTTTCATCTCACAAACCTCCCAAGCTCCTAGTATTGCCCCTAATATTTCAGCAATATATTACAGTAAATTTTCCTCCTTCCTGGGCCAGGATTACAGAGGAATATTACAGTTTACTTCCTTCTACACAATGATTTTGTCTATAAATTCTAATCTGATCCAATCTTCATATTCTGTTTATTTTATTGGATTCTGGCAGGCTTTATGATGTGCCTTGCTCCTTTTTCATCCTCCTTTATTCACTTTTTATTGTCTCTGTTTATCCAAGACAAATAAACAAAAAACATAAAAAGAGGGGAATGCAAAGAGACTCTTGCAGTTGGTAGGGCAGAAAAAGAGAAATCTTTTGAGCAAGGCAAAGAAAGTATTGTGTTCACTTTTATGTAATATTCTAGATACTCTTTCTGCAAGTTGTAAAGAGTCTTTCACTGCTCCGTCCCTGGCAGTGTTCAAGGCCAGGTTGGACAGAGCCTTGGGTGACATGGTCTAGTGTGAGGCATCCCTGCCATGGCAAAGGGTTGGAACTGGATGAGTTTAAGGTTCTTTCCATCCCAAACCATTGTATGGTTCTATGATTTTGTGGATGCATAATTATCAAGGGCTATCTCATGGGCTAATCAGAACTTTATTTGATATATTAAAGATTTCAGCTGACATGAGATCAACACCTTGATCCAAATTCACTGTGCAGCTTTCATAGTTGTGAGTGGCAACTGACCATATCCTGAGATTAATAGCATAGCAATCAATAACAAGTAGTTCATATGAAGTTCAGTTCTGCCAATCTCAGTCATGAGAAAGCCATGGTGTTCAAAGGAAAAGTGAGCAATACAAGAATTCAGTAGACATTTTTAATAAGCTCATATTAATAAGAAGAAACCTAGCACAAAATAGAGTTTCTGATTCACAAGCCTGTTGGCTGGTTCTTGTAGTATTTCAGGGAATTCTTTAGGGTCATTTCCTTATTGTTCCCATGCACGTGTTCCTCTGAAGCTAACATTTTGTTCTCATTTTCTATTTCCCTGCAGTTTTGCATCCTACAGCACTGTGCAGAGCCCCAGAGTCTGCATGGTCATCTCATGGGTTGGCTGAATGGGGAGCTTCTCAGTGCGTCTGCCATGGTTGGCCACCTCTTTTGCAGGTGATGATGTACCTTGTGGTCTCTCTGGGCAGGTCATAACCCTCAGCACATGCCAATGTTTTCATGCCCCCCTTATTTTTGTGTCTGATTGACCTAATGAACTTCCTCCATCCCAAACACGTTAGGGCTTATCCAACAGCCTTGTGAAGTCAGGGCCCCTGAGCTTGGCTTTTACTGTTTTACTTTCCATTCCTAGTTAATGTTCAATTTTTCATATCTATAGTCATTACATACATACATACACACACTTATATGGATATATACTCAATTTATATATATTCATACACTTATATTTACACACTATATATGCATATACAAATATAAGTATGTAAAGTGCATCTACGCATAAATATTCATGCACATTTGTACTCTTTGTATATATTTATATATAGAAATAGAAAGCTGTATTTCTATAAAAATATATGTATTTTTGTATATGAACACTCACTGGTCCAAATGAGACATGCAGGATCCTTGCCATGAATGAAAGCTGTCCTTATACGGCTGATATTGAAGAAAGTGAGGGAATATAGAAGGGACTGTTGCGACTATAAGCAGAAGCCTGGAAAGTGAAGCACAGGATGATGAGAGAGGCCTCAAATGTATGAATGCAAATCACAGAAGTTCAATTAAAGGGCACTAAAAAAGTGCATCCTTGACAGGTAGAGACAGTTTAGGGCTTAGATGAATTTATACAGAACTGTGTAACAACGAGTTGCAGGTGCCCATGATGGACAGCACAGGCAAGGACATCTGTAAATTACATGTGAGAGTGTAATGACATTAACTCATTGAACAGGCAACTCGCTTTCAAATTAGATCTGCAGAATTGGTCTCTCTGGTACCCTTTACTGCTACAAATGTAAGCAGTGCTTTGTTATTGTGAAAGGAAAATACTCTTAGAGGAAGCAATGGATGAACACTGAGTGCCTGTGGGATACAGGTACAGACTGAGGGTCAGATTTGGCCAGAGCATAATTCATCTCAGCTTGGTCTATGTACACTGATTTCCTGTAGGTGTAAGCCAGTATGTGTATGTGTGTGTGGACACAGAACAGTAGGAGCTCCTACAAACCCCACAGAGTCCCTGTGTCCAGTCGTGCCTGGGGATTTTTAGTCAATATCATATAAATATCATACAAATATCACACAAATTTCCAGAATCTTCTCCAGGAAGTGAGATGGACCTCATCTGGCCCCATAGGAGGTCCCACGAATCCTTGTGGCTCAGTTTTAATTCATTAAGGTCCTGCCTTCCCTAATATCCACTGCCCAATACCTTGAAGACTTCATGAACACTTCTTTCTAAACACAAGTTCAATAGAGCCCAGGAAACATTGGGCATGAGCTCAAAATTGTATACAGGATATAGCATCTTCCTTTTTTTCTGTGTGAAAGTGATTTTTTTACTAGGATTAGGGGAAGAAAATACAGGAATGATACAGGAAGCTTGTAAGGAGGTTATAATACAAACAATGCATCCAGATATAATTTGATCCTAAGCTCTGTGCTGTTACATGCAGCTGCAGTCTAGCACTACTTTTAATTCATTTTGTTGAGCCCATCAAGGAAAGCAGACTAAAGCATCTGTACTTTTTCACTTGGCATTTCTGTATCCATCAAGCCATTTCAAGTAGCCAGAGAGTCATTTCACATGGTGACAATTTTCCCTTAAGTTAGGACAAGTCAAGCGTGGAGAATTAAAATCAATTATTCAAAGAAAACAAAGGCTGAAATGTGATCAACTTTGGCTGGTTTGTTTGTTTGTTCACTTTTCTCCTCTCTAGGCACTTCAGTTCCTAGGGCTCTGTCCCTCCTCTTGTGTATGGCACTTCGAAAGGCATAGACAGATTGTAAATTCAACCCAAGGTTGCTGAACCATTCAGTAGAGTCAAGGGAGGCCTGATGAATTCCTTATACGCATCCTGCATAAGCGTGTATTATACAATTGTTAACATTGTGAGTGATAGCCTGAAGTTTGTTGCAGTTCTAGTATGATCAATCATTGTGCCTTTCTTTATAGGAAAAATCTCTGTGCCTCCTGTGAGTTGCTTAAATGCTGCTGTGCATAATCTAGTATCCTTGAGGTAAGACAAATCCTGGCCGTATATTTGTGATGCTGACAATAAACTTCAGCTCCAGCAGTTGTAGTGTGTGAATATAGGTGTCCAGGACTGCTTGAGATGCTGTAGATTATCCAAGACCGTCACATGTGCTGGCTGGATGTGCCTTAGGCTTGTAATAGATCAATGCCACTGGTGTGGTGACTGGAGGTTCTTTCATATTGTGATAGATCTTTATCATCGCTGGCAGTCTGCTATTTCCTTAAAACAGTTTAAAGCACTAGAAATTGAAATAGAAAAACTTCAGATAACCTATACAGAGATGCTGAGGAGTGCAGGCTTTGTACAAGTGTTTTTTGAATTCAAGTTCTGCAGTTCTGGCAGAAAGGTGCACTCCTCTTTCTCTTCCTAATGGAATTATACAAAGTGATTTTTCACAGAAACCTCCAAACTCTAAGTTTAACATTCAGAAGGCTCGTCCTTGTCATTTTTAGTATGTTTTCACTGAAAAAAGAGAAAGAAAAATAAAGGGACCTAGTTGAATCTGTTCAACAAGAAGAGTTTTAGGCAGAAAAATGGCTACTCTGAGCTTGGCCAGAAGTTGTGCTTCAATGCTTCAGTCTTTTCTCAGAAGACTTAAGTGAATCAGCTGTTCCACAGGTCAACGCACACCCTGCGATAACATGTAGTCATGTCCCTCAATAGTACATAGATGTATGGTAGAGCTGGTTCCCCTAGCCACAAAGGGCACCAGAATGGAACAAGAATCAGTAACCTAAACACTGCCAGGACTCATTTGCCAATCCAGAAGGCAAGTACTTTATAACATAAAGCTACAGCTGTAACCAGGATTGCAATGAAGCAAGCTGGAACAATTAAGATAGTGTTCCAGCCTGTTCTTGATGAGTTTACAGGTGTACAGGGATCCAGTTTGGTCTATAATAACTCTGCCTTCAACATATTGCTGAAGAGTAGGGAAACAGAGGCACAAAATCCTGTCCTAGGCAGATGACAAAATTATTGTTGTTAGGGCCTTTTGCTACTGCTTATTACAAGGAGATAGAAAAGGTTGATTTGATACTCTGCAGTGGTATGCAGTTTAAATGCCAGCTAAGGAATAACACAATAATCCTGTGCAGGTATCTGTAAGGTATAAAGAGTTAAGGCAGGGAAGAAAGAAGTCAAGGGATTGTCATGAATAAGCAATTATGAGTAAAGCACAGGACAATGCAGTCTCTACATCAGCAGGTTTTCATGTGAAGTGCTGGACTCCTAATGGAAAGATTTAATGACAGATTATAGTCTGGACAACAGCTTTGGACCTTAGGAGACTGATTTATAGATATACATGCCTTAAGGGAGCTATTAAGATTATCTGGCTTAATTTCCTTCAGTGTTTACCTAGAGCTGGTTAATGTTTAGGTAAGATGACAGGTATAAAGGCTGCTTAAAAATCTTTATCCTTTCCCTAAAGCTTTTCCTTATTTACAGGAAACTTTGGGTTTAGGATGGTTATTTAGCCATTGTGTTTCTTTTCTCATCACTTGGTTGATGAAGAAGGTACTGTTGTTTAATACAAGGGTGGTAGATCTGTACACCTCCACTCCTCTGGTTACACTCAAGTGATTGCCAAAAGCAGACAACTGCTACTAGTCCCAGAAACATGAAATCTCAATGGATTTTAGCATTTAAAGTGGACTTTCAGCAGCTGCTACTGCTTGCTTTAACCCATGCACACCCACAGACCATTCAGCTTCCTACAGATAAGAAGCCTGGGATCAGTGTGCTGCTTCAGGTGATACAAATAGCCCAGATGAGAGGTGTTAGAAGGCACGTGCCCAGGCCTGACAACCTTCTATTGCTACTGATGGAGGAAGAGACATCCTGCCTTCAGCAATAGGCAGTAAGCAGCTCCAGCTCTGGAATGCAGAAAAAGTGGATGCTGCCTAGGAATGCAAGCCAAAGAGTATTAGAAGAAATGCTTCATTATTAGCCGCATACTAGTGAGGGAGATAATTCTTCCAAGTAGGTTTTTCTTTCTTCTTTTTCTACGTACTTCTTTATATGTTCATTATTTACTGAAAGGCAGAATGATTTTCAAATCATTTGGGCTATCTGAAAGCTTCCCACAGAGTTTAAACATCTTTTGTGTGGAGTCTTCAGTGGGCACACCATCAGAACATCAATCTTCCTTCACCTGGAACCTTAGTGGAGTATTTTAACTGGATGTCTTTATCAGACCTCTGCTGACAGCCTGTCAAACCTGGGGAATGACTCATTTGCAAATGGCTTTTCTACCTTTCTCTTCTCCCTTCGCTCTTTCCTTTGCTCTCTTTCCCTCTATGTCTCCTTAAATTGCATGCTATAAATAGCTCTTGAAGAAGGAGAGTTTGAAAAGCAGTGCATTTCATATAAATCAGGGGTAGGATGCTGCCAGGGTGAGAGTTACTGCAGGAAAATGTGCATCCAAGCTGGTTTTTTGCATAGCTCTGAGTATGACTGTCATAGTCCATCAAATCAGTGACCTGTCCTGACTGCTGCCATATTTGTGGTGGTATCTGGTTATCTCACTGAGTGTTTTCCATGTCATTGCTAAGGGGAAAGTTTCTTTCCAATCCTGAGTATTTATTCTTAAGCCATTTAGCTGTTGTAATGCATGAAAACTGATCTTATAAATTTTTATCTCACATATACATAGTGTGGGAATCACACTATTAATCAGTACTAGGAGAGGTGTTTGATACTGGCTCTTAATAGTGCTGTGATATGTCTCCTGAGATCATGAAAGGTTGAAGATTAAATTCCTGTGCTAAGGAATAGTCCCTAAACTTCCTTTGCATTTCAATGCTTCTGGCTGCATGTTTAAGGCCAGTGAAGAATTGGTGGTTTCCATTACAATTTCCCCTTTGCATCAGAGGTCAAAAGCAAGCAGTTTTTATTAAATGCATTTCCATAGGGTGCATATTCTGTATCACCGGAGAAGAATTACTGCCTTCTGCAAGGGGCATTCCCCATTCACCCCTGACTTCTTCTATGTTCCTCCCTCCCCTTTTGCTCACCTCCTGGCACCTCCTTGGAGGAGACGTTACACATAGGTATTTCAAAACTAAGACACTGCCAACACTCTGCTCTCTCAGATCTTTCCTGCTACTAAGAGGTGTAAGATTGGCCTAATCTTTTCTCTCTCACACATCCGCACTCTGTAAATTGAACTCAAATGATTTGGAGGAGTAAAAAACCACTCTAGCACCACTCTGATGCATATCTAATGAGTCTAAAGACACTTTGAACCCAAGACCTTTGCAGATGCTGTCAGTTGCTTTCAGTGTTTCTGAATTTGTTATATTGAAGATAATCAGAACAATGCAAGGAATCAAGTAATAACTAGTGCCTGTTATCTCCGTACAGTGACAAGAATGCTGTCAGTGATGCAGCTCCATATGCACATAGGCAGCGCTGTGCTAGACTTACAGTAATTAATTGAAGCAGCCAGAGATGGATTAAAAATGTATTAGCTTATCTGTCTAGTGGCTTTCTTGTTTTATAACCAGTCTTAATTGGTAGACATTAGTTTTAGCCATAGGAGATGTGTTTTCCTCTATAGCCAGCAGAGAAAAGGGCAATTCAGAACAAAAGGCTGACAGAGGCGATGACAAATCAGCCTGAAGCTGTTAAATGAGAGAGGGGATGGAAGCTGATAGACATAGAACCAGCTCTTGGTTTGGCATTATGAGTTGCTTTCTTGTTAAAGTATCATGCATCTGGTGAGAATTTAAACCTTTACAGAGCTGGGGGTTCTTTCTGTTCTGCTCTGTGCTCAGTATCTAATGCGAGGACTGTATCCCAGAAAATGATGGGGTAGCAAAGATGACATTAAAGGCTGCAGGACCACAGGAAGCTGTGTTTCTCCTACTGCCCAAACATATTGTGTTGAAGCTATGTCTAGTTGTGTTCTGTGATTAGATAATTAGCCACAGCAAGTGGATGTATTTGCATGTGATAATTGGATGATTTCTTATTCTTGGCTTTTGGGATAAAATTCTGTTGCCTAAATACAGATGTCCTTGAAGATGCTGTGTAGTAACTCAGCAGGCCTCTATCAGCTAATCAATCCATCAGGATGGTGATCAGAGGGATGGAGCACCTCTCCTATGAAGACAGGCTGAATGTTGGGGTTGTTGAGGCTGGAGAAGAGAAGGCTCCAGGGAGACGTTAGAGCACCTTCCAGTACCTAAAGGGACTACAAGGAAGCTGGACAAGGGCTTTTTACAAGGAAGGGAGTTTTTAATCTGAATTTATAAGTGAATACTCAAGAATGAACGCTTGTGTCTGAGGAGACATGGAAGTGATGTTATCTGCAGGTATTTGCATTGTAGGCAGAGACTGTAAAGAGTCTGATAAATGGCTTATAGTACAGAGAACATGATTTAAAAAGGAGATAAGTTTTTAGAGAGTTTTGCAGGCTGGAATGCAGCTCATTTCTTTCTATGGTGTTCCACTTTTGCTATATGGAAAATGACAGTTTACCAGCCAAAGTAAGTGAACTGTTCCTGGTAGGATTCATCCCATATGACTCTTTGCATCATTGAAGAGCCTTTTGAGTGTGTTTGACTTCATCTGTCATCAGCTAAGATAAGAGAAACTGGCACCTGCAGGTTGCATGGACATCACAGAGAGCAGAGGTGGCTGTCCCTTCATCCCTGCCAAGACTTGTCTCTATATTCATCTGAGTGATATAGAAATACTGATGATGATAAGGAAATGATATAAGGAAATCCTTTTCTTCTTGCTTTTTGCTGAAGCATTGTGGCAAGGCAAATTATTAGGAAGTGATTAAGCTTTGCTGCAGAAAAGAAAATGGAAAAAGGCTTTAATTAATGTTAAAAAACCTTCTCTTCAGGTATCTCAGAGAAAAGAAGAAAAATGTGAGACTCCAGATGAAAAAACAGTGTGTGGGTCATAGGATGTTATATGCCTTTGTTTCACAGTCCTCGTCTGATTTGGGGTTTGAGTGGGTTAGAAGACAATAGATTTCCCTGATGATGAGGATGATTTAGTAGCTGTCAGTCTGGATCAGCCTCAGGATCCAGCTAAATCACTGTTCTGTCTGCAGCAGGTTTAAGTCACTCTCACTCACAAAGGAGTGTACAAAGCTGTGCTGGAAAGTTGCTGTAAGATTTCTGTGGCCAGGCACAGGGTTTTTATCTGCATCGCTAAAGGGGTAGTTTAGGACTTGAAGCCTGAAGGCTTTTATTCAGACTGAAGTTCTTGGTTAGCTTTTAGCTTTTCATCTCAAAACTTCGGCTGTTTTCCTTATCCATAAAAGAATAATTTCACTGGGGGTCGCATCTGCCTAGCTCTTACTTTAGTGGTGCCTTGTGACAGTTTGTTCCACTGTGGCAAATGTTTAATTGTCTGAGAGAGCTTTTATTTCCCATTACTACTTTTTATTTTCCCTTTGCTTATACCAGATTTCCTTTTACTTTCTTAATTTTATTATGAGCAACAATGAAGAAGAGGAGTAAAGGAGAAGAACTCTCTGACACCTACATAACCCATAGCTAGCAAAAGCCAGTTAGTTTTGTCTAGGAATACGTCTGTCCTGGAATGTGGAGGAACAAACAACTCAGCATCTTCTATAGCCAAACCTGATCACTCTTCCAAGGAAAACTACCTCTTCTGCTTCTTTAAAGTAGGCCTGCTTTCTGATAATCATGTTTGCTTCCCTCCAGCTGGCATGAAAGTTCAATGATTTTGTTTTCTACAGCTCCTCCACCATCTGGTGTATTTGTACCATGCATTTGCTGGGCTGATAGGAGGAACTTGAGGAAATCTGTTCCGCACTGCACCTTTCCTGCTTTGAATAAGCTGCTTTTAAGCCATGTATATTTACAGGTACCTGCAGCTTCCTCTCCTTGTCAGGCTGAATGCTCTGCACATCAAAGCAAAGAGCTGTGCTGGTTTGAACTGTTGGTAGATCTTTAACTCATATGGGATATAGCTTTTAAGAATTATATAGTTGTACACTTACATCTATTTCTGAAGTTCCCAGAGATGCAGTTCCACGTTTTAACCCCAGGGGTGCATGAAGACTGTGGAATCAAAGCTAGCAACAAAACTTGATGTCACTTGATCCAAAACTCTGAGAATCATCATGTCAAAGATTTGTTTTAGATGTCAAAGCCCAGAAAGAAAAGATGTTATGGTGCTGTTTCCTCTGTGTGTTTGTGTAGCTGTCTGTTCACACAGGTAACTTCTGTGCCTGTTAGATAGGTTCACCACAGTTGACAGAATGACAGAGATCGCAAAGGGATTAACCTCCTGTAAGTTTTTCTAGAGTGGAAAGGTAGAGACCTTATTCAGCTGTTAGAGTGAGAAGAGAGATTCAATGGTCCTCCTAAGGAGGAGTCTGTAAGGAGAGCCCAGCCGTTGCAGCACATAACAGGACCTGTATTTATGATGCTTTGCTTGTTCCTTTGCTTGCACAACACAGACTGAAGCTTCTCATTTAGAAAATTGCTACCAAGCAGCTCAAGCCCTAAACATGTAAATAGTTCAGACAAGAGATGGCAAACAAGAAGAACCAACCCCCAAACCCAATACATTTACCATTGATTTTGTCTCATGATATTTAGCCAAGCGTGTGATTTTGTGGGGAGAAGGGGAAAAACTGATGACTGACACTGAATCTCTCTAATTTAACATGGAAATGCAATGCTGCATTACTGAAGTTGATGGAAAAAACAACCTAAAAGTAGAATGTGTTGTGAAGAACAGGGAATATGAGAAACATGGAAGCAGTCTCCCATTTAAGGTTACACCATTTGTTCTCTGAAGGCAGACAAAACTAATTTAATACACCCAGAGCTAAACAGAGGCTCTTCAAATTCAGCTGACAAACAGTCCTACATACAGACAAGATACTATTTCCATATTGCAAACCAGTTGCCATATGTGCACTGATTGCTGTCTTGACTTCCTTTCAATTGTGGAAAGGCAAATATGGCTGTTTTCTACCACACACCAACTGTTGTAGTAACCACACCATGAATCAGATGGGTGGTACGTCTACAAGATGCTTCCCCAGAGGGGCCTCTTAGGAAGAAGAAAGGAGGTTGAACACAACACACTGATCAGGGAAAGCACAGGATAAAGAATGTTAATTAGTGAAGAGAGCAAATGGGGATGTGTGTAAGTACTTACATGTGTATGTTTGAATGGTGGCTTCCCCACCAACACCCGCAGTCCAATTGGGGTGAGTGGGAGTAATGAATTCATCACCTTTGTTTCAAGTATATCCAGTTCACTCAATCCACTGCCTGGTCCTAGCAAAAGGCTTTCCTATGTGCCAGGAGCTCAATGTATATTCAGCAGTGACTGATATCACAATGTTTGATTTGGATTTTTTATGTATTTTTTCATCTTTAGAAGCACAATTAGAGATTCATTGCATTCTTTTTGCTCCTTTCATGAAACAACCGAACAGTTTGATCTTGTTAGAAACAGATAGTCACATAAGCAGCTAAGTTAGGTAAAGTACAATTCAGACTAACATTCTAGTTCGTTTACTTGACTTCAGAGCTCCCTCATGAGACATTTCTATGCTGAGTTTATCTCTTGGTATGACAGATGCTAGTCTGTGCTGGCTTTTATATCCTGAAGATTTTGTTCTGTAAAGTTGTGTTTTCAGTGTAAGTAAAACATTTGGAGAGAAATCTACAGGGATTAGGTTTTGGCTGTTCTTCCACATCTGCCCTGTGGAGCTAGGGAAATGTTTGTGGAATAACTTCAGCAAAGACTGGGAAACATTCAGATGGTGAAGGGATGGGAAATACATAAATAAACTGTATAAGAGATGCAAAAATTGCATTTAACAGCTGAGCCAATGAATCACTGTTGTTAGAATACATTTGATTTTCTCTGTGCACAGCAATTAAAGGAAATAGCTTGCAGGTGAATATGGAGGGGAGAGATTCAGGTCTCTGCACAACAATGATGGCTGATATAATGAAGATCTAATGAGAACAAAATTGAGATTCAGACTTACAGATGGCATTCCTTTCCATCACTATCTGAGACATTATTTTCTTCAAGGATCTGTAGTTTCATTTTAGTGTGGTGCTTTAGAAGAGAACCAGCTGTCAGTAGGACTAGATACATAAAATGGCTGGGGAGTATGTTAGGGGATTATACCATCTAATTTTAGCTGCCTAAAAGCTAAGAGCCTTTTCTAAGTCAGCTGTCTAGTGTCCCTGTAGAGTTGGTGGAAAGAAAGACACCTCAAGAAGATAACTAGTTTAATCTACTCTTAGCACCTAACTCACACCATTAGGTCCTGAAAACCCTATAGAATTTCTGTTTAACTTTGGGTACTTTATATTATCAAGCCAATCTTGCATCTCATCTGTTTCATTTCTGTCAGTGGGCACGTGGACCACTTCTACTGAGCATCTAATCATTAGGATTAAGAAATTACAACCTTTTCTAGCTATATTAAACTATGAATTCTTCCAGCTATCCTGCACGTGAAGTTAATCTCAGAACATACCTAAGTAAGGCTCAGTGACCACACAGTTTTAATAATTCCTTTCTAACTTATGGCAATGGTTGCAGTATTTGCATAAGATATTGGAAACGCGTTCAAACCCTTTTTCACTGTTTTTAACACCATGATTCCTACCTTCTGTGACAGGTCAGGACTTCATAAGTGAGATAAAATGTTTGCAAGTGCCTCGGTGGTGTTTTCACTCTACTGTATTTAAGGTGCAAAAGGACTGACCTGGCATGAACAGCCTTACATCAGAAGGCAAATGAGCGCAAGCTCTGAAACCTGTTTGAGAAGAGTGAAATGTCATCTTACTGTAATGCTTTGTGTCTGATGCTATGCTGAGGTGCAAAACTCATCCTGAGTACTGTGGAGGAGGTCTTCTGATCTGAAGCTGAAAGGGCCCTGCAAAGTTAAAACATTGCAATACTGAATTTGCCTCTTCTCAGTATTCAAAATCCAGGGGTCCTTGAGGTGAGAACTTCACATACATGGATGAACTGGAAATGCTTGGACTAGTGGGGATATATTGTTATCTGTTTTTATGAATAGAGATTGCATACCCTGTACCTCTCTGATCAGTAGCAGACTAAGAAAAACACAAACTTTACATGGTTTAGGAAGAAAATTAACTCTATCCCTACCAAACCCAGGCCACTGTATATTCGCTACAAAGCGAACTTCTTCTTGGGCCAAGTACCTCTTCTTTAGTCTTCTTTATCAGGGAATGTCTCCTGTGGCCTGGTGTTGAAAAAGGAGCAGCTTTCACATTTATGAGCAGATGCTGCTGTCTAAAAACCTGTGGAGATGCTGAACTTGACATCTGTTTTGTGGTTGCTGTCTTCACCTTCTTGCGGCTGCTGCTCTTTGCTTTTGCTTGAGCCTGTTGGACTCTGACAGGCTGCTCGAGAGCTCAGAGGCAAGCTGCAGAGAGGAGGGGTTTGAGCCTCCCTGTCTATTTCAATTACCAGCTGGGGCTTCTTTTGGCTTCTTCTGCCCAGTGAGAGGCTGTGGGTCTCAACTACGTGCCATGAAACAACAGCCATCATCTGAATGGTGTTTATCTCTGTATTGGCTCTTGCTGGCTTAGCTGGTGTTGGATCAGGCTGATAAGATGCTGATCCTTCTTTCCTTTCTGAGATGGCAGGCATCAGATTCAAGCAGTTTTAGATTCCTCATAGTGATGCTTCAGGGGATGCCAAGTGAAGCATTCCCACATCTTCAGCCTTTTCTGCCTCTTCCTCATCTTACCTTTTCAGCATGGTGGTTTTGGTCCCTTCCAGGGCTCTGTGTCCACTTCCATCCCTTTAGAGCTGTGAAAACATTTTTGTAACTCAAGCCATAGCAGCAGCTGGTTCTTTGCTTTAATCATCATTGTCGCAGTGTGGTCCCTTTCCTAAACTCTGCAACAGCCAATTTCTCCCATCTTGTCCTCAACATTTGTTAGGATGCAAAACCAGTGGCAGGCCTGAAAACGGCTTATGTCCTACCCATGCAGAAGTGCAGAGCTCCCTGCCAAGCTCAGTGCAAGCCCTGGTAGGGGACTTCTGCTGGATTTTCATGTATGGTCTGGTAATAACCCCAAAATGAGGCCTGATTATTTAATCATCATTACTCTTTGGGAAACCAATACAAAATTCTATTGTGTTTCCTTTTTTAAATCATCATCCCATCACACAGGGATACCAATGCATATTTTTTGCTATCTGTGTTTGCTTTCTGCCCTGCCTGTTCAGGCTGTGAGCTTCTCACAGTAGGACTGTCCTTCCTGAGGAGCTAAGCATTGGGCAAACATGAGGCAATCTCAGCTGTACTCACTGTACAATGATTAATGGCCTATGAACATGGGTGATAGAAAGATTTAACAACCTGTTGAAGGTTGTGTAGCTCAGAGAAACCGCCTCAAGGGTCTAAGTTGCTGTAACCTTACTTTCTTAGGGAGCGGTTTTCATTCTTCCTCATCCAACTCGGTGATCCTTTATTTCTGGTTCTGGGTTCCAAACCATTTCATAGGAGGGGGGTGGCATCACCTGTACCTTATCCTCTGTGAACATCTTCCCCTCTGCAGTTCTTTGATATCTATATGAGCTGCAGCAAGTCTGATCTAGCTTTCTGCCTTGCTGTTCTGCTTTTTCGAGGGGCAATGAACATGATAATCTGTGATCAAATAGCTGCTGTATGGAGAAGTATCATTTATTTAGAATAAAGACCCTTCAGAGAAAGCAGATGCTTAAAAGCCTCAATGAAATGAGCTGTAAGCAGAGCTACCTTCCCTTGCAGGTGTATCCACCTCCATCACACTACCCCACAGAGTTGCTTTTTCTCTTTGTGTTTGCATCCTCCCCTTGAAAACAGCTTTTTAGTTCTATATGGGACTTTTTTATGTCATTGCTCACAGCTGATCTCAAGGTGCTCAGGGACTATCAGAAGCTTTTTTCAAGAGGGGTAAGGCTAAATACAGTCAAACCCATTTCTCTTGGGAAATCCTACGATGGAATAGAGAGTGCTGATAAGGGGAAGAAGGCGTTTCAGTGAAAAATCTTGATTTATTGTTTACCAGACTACAGCTCTATATGATGCTAAAAGTGAGCATTTTTTACCTGTCATAAATGTCAACTTGGTCCTCACTGCCCTATGTGGAAAGAAAAGTGTTTGCTCTTCTGTCTGCCATTTATCGTAGCTGCAGATTATAGTGATATTGTTATCCTGAAATAAATAGATTTACTCCAGATTTAGTGTTTTGCACCAAGATGACAGAGACCAGAATCAAGCTCCAAGTATCCAGCGCAGGGCAAAAAAACCCCAAAACCAAAAAAACAAGCTAAAAAATTTGCTTTATGGATGAAAATAAGTGTTTAAGGGTTTAATCCACAAACTTAATAAAAAAACGTGTATGTGGGGAAATACTGAACCTTGTGAGCTCCCTGAAGGCCATCTCCAACACTGAGAGACCTTCTAACAGAAGAACAAGCTGTCATGCAATTATTTACTCTGCTATTTATGGAACAAGCCACACACATTTCCCTGCCGTAGCAAATGGTGCAGCACTCTGTATTCGCAATGCACACACCATTTCTATCAATCCTCATTGAAGTAATCATCTTTGTGAGCAGTGGACTCTAGCAAGTGACTCATTAAGGGAACCACTGGAAAATAATTAGCACACATACTTGTTTATGTGACTGTGCCTCCACAGAGGTCTCGTTTGTGTTGTGGTTTGCTTTAATTCCAGGGGAATTTTGCTTTCAGTGTAAAACACTTGTTTCAATCGAGGTAATTACCTGAGCAGTGCAGTTTTGTGTGCAGTGTTTCCATTAAACCACCCTATTCATCATGAGAGTAAATGGAACAGTTATAGTCAGTTTTAGAGCAGCTCTTGGCAGTGGTCCAGCCCAGTGGCTTTTTTTTGGGGACATGTCTATGCTGATTCCAGCTTGAGCATCTAAATTAGTCTCTCTCTAAAAACCTCATTGCAAAATGCTTTGGATGCAGAGATTGCTGCTTCAGGTGCTTAGCAGGTTCTTTCTTTGAGGTCACAGCCACTGTCTTTCTGTAGTTGACATATGTGGGATTGAATCAAAAGTAGTGTTTGGTTGTGTCTACATAGAATCATAGAATAGTTAGGGTTGGATAGGACCTTAAGATCATCCAGTTCCAATCTCCCTGCTACGGGCACAGACACCTCACACTAGATCATGTCACCCAAGGCTTTGTCCAACCTGGCCTTGAACACCACCAGGGAT
>JANHGB010060918.1:0-34830 GCA_026283785.1 Coracopsis vasa
GGCAGACAAGGCAGGTGGACAGCCATAAGGTTTCACCTCCATCATGTGATCAGAGTTCATATTTTACCAGGAACCACCCCTTCAGCCACTAAGCTGTATGGAGCAATGTGGGGTATTGGGAAGGAAAAACTATCCCAAGACTTCTTTTCCTAAATGTGGAACTTCATTCCCTTCCATCCTTTGTTCGGAGGGATAGGCTGATGAACAGAGATTTGCTTTAATTGAAGGAAATGTGTTACGGCTGGATATTATTTTTTTTGATATGCAGTAGTAATATATAGCAATTGTAATATTGTGTGGTTTACGTACCTGGCTTCTTCCTGGTGGCTGAGGCTCAGTGTGTTACTGCATGGGAATGTAGCTGTATAGAAAACTGAGGATATTGTGCTGTCTGTGGTAGAACTTGCAGCCTGGCAGAATTTACAGCTCTGTTGCTGTTGAGCAAGTTCTTTTATTTTGGGAATTAGTTCCCTAAAAACCCCGTGAACTTCACCCAGACGTAAGCAGCAATGGATGAAGTGAATTTTCCTTCTTAGCTCAGAGCATGGGAATAATAGTAAAAGAAATCCTGTAGTTGTGAGAGGAGCTTGTAATTTAATTCTGTACCACTGGAAATATGTATTGTAGTCATCTTTGTGTAAGGAATGGCACATAGGAACTGATGTTATTGAATAGCGGTTCCGAATCGTAAGTTTCTTGCCTTGGCAGGTAATTTGGCATAAATTGTTAATGTAAATCCAGGTTAGTGGGGAAGACATTATTTTACTAAAAAAGATAAACTGCTGATTAATTCAGTATAGAACTCAATTACAAATTGAAAGTGTCTCTGCGGGACGCCAGTACCCTAAAGACAGCAGATGTTGAATTGATACTCCAGCATATTTCACACTGGTATGAAATATTAACATGGTTTATTATACTTGTGTGGTGTACGGTATCAGAAAGGGGGAGGTGATGATGAGTCTGGGTGCAGGCGTCTACCATCGGAACATGCAAGAACTGTAACTGCTGAGAACAGTAATTAGGAACTAAGGTGCATTTTATTTGGAAAGTTCTTAATAGAAAACAGTTAGAAAAATAAACATTGACTTGCGTATTATTCACAAGACTGACAAGAAATGCACTGAAGAATTACCTCATCTATGATCTATGAACGAAGGGAAAGGTGTTTCTGTAAGAACTCAATTGCTGAGTTTCAAGACTGCTGCTCAGTGCTGTGCTCACATTTCTTTTTATGTCGTTTCCTGCCATGCCATGTTTTTAGCTCAAGATTGTTACTTCCTAATTTTCCTGTGTTTTCCATGTAAAAGTAGGCAGCACATTAACCCTGATGTGTTCATAATCCAGGGATTTAAGCAAGTTGGGGTTTTCCGTTCTCATGTGCTGTGGTGGTGGCGGCACAAAGGCTGTAGACTCTGCATGTGAGAATGCCCGGTGAGGAATGGAGGAGTGCAGTGGCACAAGGAAATACAGGAATGAAACTGGCCTGTGCTTTTTGTTTTTCCTTTTAAATACAAGTCCAGCTCTGAAACCCGAGTTAGAATTGAGACAAATGTATTTGAAGTCCCTGCTCCAAACAGAAGTTTCACAGCACAGGATGTGTTCTGGAGAGAGAATTTTCATCATATTAAATAGCCTTTGAGCCCTTGACACTGTTGTTCAAATACTGAGTCATTCACTTGCCTTCCTTCAAGTGAATTCAAGTAATATTTCAGAACTTGGAGCATTTCACTTTCTTGTTAAATAAGGCTGCGGAAGCAGAACTGGAAAACAACATGATGCGTGTTACCTTGATTTAAAACAACATAGCTGTTTATCACACAAAGTGCGAGTCACTGTTTCACTGCCCTCTCCCCTTTCTGCTTTAGAAACCAATACATTTCTGGTTTTTTAGCCTTTAACATCTGTTCAGTAAAAATAAATAAACTTGCTGCTGGTCTTCCAGATCCTGATTTTCATAACCCCTTTGCCTTCGGTGCAGTAGTTGCTTTAATTCTTCCTCCTTGCAGCTTCTACCTTGTAAATGTTTCTTTGTGCTGTGTTCATTTGGCATGTCAGTTTAATCTGGTTTTCTGTGACTGGGAATCCTGATCTTATGTTACCCTATTTTAAGAGCCTGTTTTGCCTTGTTTGGACTATTACATCTCAGCGTTCCACCTCTAACTTGGTAATTTCTTAGGGCACAAAGAAAGAAAGATGGTGAAAGGAAGGTAGGTGAGGGGCAGGTTAGAAAGACTGCCTGCTCTTGGGTGTCATTCACCTGCTCAGAGATGAGAGAGAAGCAAACTATGTCTAATACAAAACCCCCCTAAATTATGAAGCGAGGTCATTCATCTGTGTATGGGGTCCTACTTGAAATGCATGGTTTTTTTGGTGAAGACTTGTTAAATCTGAGTGGTTTAAATTACAGGTGCCAGCCCCTTTCCAGCTTCAGAAGGGAGCCAAAACAAATTCATTCTCACTAATGGAGTCTTTCAACCTCCCCTTACAAGAAAAACACAAAGTACTTTGCTTCTCAGTTTTGTTCTCTCTTTGGACTTAGCCAGCAGATTTTAGCATTGCTTCCAGTTACATATTGATCTCTACCACAGCTTCTCCCTGCAGGCAGACTTGCACATCCTCTCACATGTTGTACTTGGCTGATTACTCTTCCGAAATCTAATTATGCTTCTGTAGGTGCTTATGTCCTTCAAGAGGTATCGCTTTCCCAGCCCCGAATTCCCAACACTCCTTTATAGATTTATTTTTTATTATCATTGTCCTTCCCGAGGCTTCTGATTCTTTTCCTCCCCTCCCCACGTGAGTTTTGTCGATTCTCACTTAAAGTAGGATCAACTTTTTACATCGTAGGAACACATTTCATTCTGTTGTAAAAACCAGTGTGCTATTTGAATTGGTTTAAGTTTACAAATATTGCTGGACACCATTGTATCCATTCTGTACCAATATTCATTGTGCACTGCATTGCAAATTCTTGGTAAGACTTGCTCTTGGAGCACTGCACTATGTATCCCATCTGTGACAGCCTCCTGGTGAGCTGCAGAAGGTGTTCATTTCACTTGGGTAAGAACTTAAAGAAATTATCCTTTCTAGTTTTTAAACAGGAGATGCCTTTTCCAGATTTAACTTGCTTGCAAAGTTACCAAATGCTGGGAAAATAATACTCTCAAAATCATTCCAGCTGGTCCTTTTATGGTTGGAGGGATAATGATAAACTTGTTTAAAATCTGCTAGTAAAGACAGTATTGATGTGATGTAGAAATAGCCACATCTTTGTAGGAAAGTGTCTTTTTTCCTTTGGTAGCATTTGAAATCTAGAAATCGCTTAAGTGAGAAGAGAAACTTGGTTCAAGTCATATACAAGAATAATGTGTAAAAGTTCCTCATTGGTGCTGTTTGGGACTTGCAGCACAGCAGCTGCAGAGAGGTAATCTATCAGTTCTTGAGTGTCCACAAAATGCAACTCTCCAGATAACAGGTTTAAAGTAAAGATTTAATACTGGCTCTATCTACTATGATGTTGCAGTGACAGTTTAAAACTCATTCTCTAAATCTCAGCAGACTTTATAGCTAGCAGTGGGCCCATATAAAGCTTAATGGCATTACAACACATAAATCATCTTTTAAAGATGCTACCAGTAGCGCCAATATTAAATGCAGACAATTGTCTGTGTTATAAATAATTTATCAAACACCGTTTCAGATTAGCCTTCTATGCTGAGTTATTTATTTTAGCCTTTACTGTACTATTCCTAAGACACGTTTTGGAAGATCCATTACTGGTCACTTTAATGAACTTGAGGGTCTGTTTTTTTCCCCCTCCAGCACTGTGGTACATCTGCGGTGACCATTACACGGCTGAGCTGGACCTCTTTGTGCCTTTTACAAGTGCTGCCCATTTGTCATGTAGTGGTAAATGGAGTTGCACATTGGAGTCCTGGGACACATTGTGTGATGTGGTGATGGAGACAAACAGATAGCTCTATAAAGTGCTGCTTGTCACGACCGACTTGTGTTACAGTACATCACTCTCGTGGTAATCTCATTTAAGAAGCAGTGTGGACCCAAGAGAATGATATTCCCAGTTAGCTTGGTCTTTGCAACCATAAAGTAGGAAGTGCTCCTTTTATATACTCTGAACTTTTAGGGTTTTTTAAGATTAATTATTACAGTGCCTCATTCATGCCCCTGTGTCAGCACTTTTCATGCTAACCCTGTTTTCTGATTGTAAAACAGCAGTCCTTGCTTGTGGCCGTTCTGGTCATCTTTCTAAATCATGAAAGGAGAAGTAAAGAGCACCAAAGCAGGGTTTTCTGAAATGAAAATTATTCCAGGTGCATGAACGAGGCTGCACTCTATCAGCTGGCAGAGCCGAGATCCCATTTTACTTTCTTAGTGTAGTGGATGCCTTAGTGCGGTCACTGAGCTCTGCTGCCTGTGCTAGGTATTTCTAGAACTGTTTTAATCACAGGAGGTTGATCAAATGCACTTTAGAAAGTAAATAAAATTCGAATTTTATTTAAATAAAGTTTTACATTCGTGTCTAAATATTAGGAAATTAAAGGGGAGAATGGAACAAACTCCCAACAATCTGCTCTTTTTTTCCTAAGCTGTAGTGCTTTTCTTATACTAACAAACATTTGTATTAGTGCTTAAAATGATTTTTGTTGCTATCACATTTTTAAATCAGATCTGCATGTATGTTTGTTTTATTTTATTGTATTTACTTTCTCTATAGTACCCTTAGCATGCAACCAATTGGTGAAAGCAGTTTTCTATCAGCTGAGTGAGGAAATACTTAGCAGAGTTTTATTGCCAAAAACCAGTGAAGAAAGGCACAGGAATTATTTTTACAGCATGGCTGTTTTGTTCCAGTCAGCTTGGTAGAAAGTGCAATTCAATTTATGTTTTTTTTTAAAGAGTAATACTAATAAAACTGGAGTTAAATAAGAATTTATGCAATTTCTATAGTTTACTGGAAATAAAGCCCTCCTCCTGGTCAATACTGTAATTAAGCTGTTATAGGAATACTGTTATTAGGCAGCATTCTTGCAGAGGGCCATCAGAGAATGCAGGGTATGCACAGGGAACAGACGTGGTTGTAGCTGAGCTAATTTTGGGCTCCCCTTCAGATGCACTTGTACACTGGGGCTTGTGCAGCTGCTGTTGGAATCGGAGGGTTTCGGATTGGGTTGTGGAGCTGATCATCATTGTTGTCATATGGCAGGATACTGGCAGAGACACCGAGGCCTTCAAAATGAAGCAGGTATTTAAAAAGCTGCGTTTATCCTCATTTGCCTGTTTGCTCTTCTGTTCACCAGGTCTAGTGGCAGGAGATTATTCAAAGGTGTGAAATATCAGCAATACAATGAGGGGTGATCATGGTAACGTGGTTGTGTTTGGCTGGCTGAGCAGCACCTGCTGGAAATGACTTGATAAAATAGAGAGTCCAGATTGGTGTGGTTTAGTCTTTATTGGAACAGGCATGTTCTGGTTGTTTTCAACTAAGTTCCTTATACACCTTCTTAGAAAAGGGGTCTTGTGTTCAGGTATGTACTGAAGGGGCTATTGAAAAGATTCAAGTGTGTGTGTATGGACACAGTCTGTTTTCCTGACGTTCGGTGCCATGGGAAGAGGCCTCAAGGCCCCTGCTGAACGATGGAGCTTGGGCAAATGGTAAGTGGTAGGTACAGGCATGGGTTGGTACCGCCAAGGTGCCTGTACAGGATTTGTACAGGATTTAAAACATCTGGAATGTTGTTTTGCAGCATTTCATCATGCTCCTCATCTGCAGGTACAGTGTAAACCTAAGGAGTTACTGATTATTTCTATAGTGCTGGATCTGGGTTGGTGGTGGTTTTCAATAAGCTGCCTTTGAAATAAATAAGAGTAAGCCCTGGCTGGGATCTGTAGAGGGAGCCAGTGCAGCTGCCAACCCTCCTCTTGTTCATGAAGGCTCTCGGGCAGATCAGAACTTGTATTTAGTTCTGCCACCTTCACATCAATACCAGTCACCATCATATACAATGATCTGGGCTCTGGCTGGTTACTGGGGAGGGGTGAAGATGATTACAGATGGGTTGTAGTATTTCAGTGGAGAGTGGCTGGTGAATTTGAAATGTGTGCTGGTAAAAGACAGTCACCTGATGGTTACTGGTGTATCACAGACATGGTGGGGCTCTGTTTCAGGCTGTTTACATAGTGTATTTGTCAGGGTTACATGCCACGTGCATATTTGCCCTTTTAAAAGAAAGTAGATACACAAAACCTGTAAGAACTGAGAGCTCTGCAGGATTAGCGTGTGGTTTCATAAGCAAGAGAGAGCTTTAGTTCCTGTTCTGGTTTTCTGTTTTACTTTTGTTGCAAATACTTGGTACAGGGAGTAGGGTTGGAAATATATATAAAAATCTAATTTTATCATTATTAATAATAAATTTTATATATATATTAAGATATACAGTGTGCATTAAATGAACTGTACTAAATATGTATTCTGCTTTGGTTATCTATGGAATTTCTGAAGCATGCAGCAGCACAGAAACTCTAGCACATTTTTCATTTTCTCACTTAAAAGGAAAGACTTTAATTACAAATTGCAGCATTTTGACAGCAGTACCAGGTAGGACCAGTGTTTTCAGCAGGTTTAAGAAGTTCTCTGCACTTCTGTTCAGGACCAGAATTGAACATTTTAGCCAGGCAGAGTTCAATACAGAGCACAGCTGCTTTGTGACGGTTACTATTAAGATAAGCCAAATAACTTGTGCAAACCAAGCTAAGTTACAACATCACTGAAATGATTTTGGTCCTGCAGAGGATGATTAAGCATCCTCTATCCAGGGAAGCCTTGTAACTAAACTAGCACGAACCTTTAATTTGTATGCAACTGTTGCACGGAGCACAGAACTTACTTAGACAAAAACTTGGCAGATGAAAGTTATAAAATCTATTTTCTCTGTTCATTAATGCAAACAAAATCCAAGTTTTGCTTTCCTGGCTGTCTCTTCAAGTCTGATCCATCCTGGGGTGGTGGATCCTGGATAAAAGGTACTCCCTATAGGTAACACAGTGCTCAGCACTGTTGTTGATGCTCTGGTGATTAAAAAGGTGCTGGTGGCTCCTGTATTGTTCCAAGAGCTCACATCTTCCCCCGTCACATGGACAAACAGCCCTGTGAAATGCCAGCATCTGTGACAGTTTTTCTAACTTCTCTAGGAAGAGGAAGCCAAACAGCTTGTGAGAGATGCCATTGCAGCTGGCATATACAATGATCTGGGCTCTGGCAGCAACATCGATATCTGCGTTATAAGCAAGAGCAAGCTGGATTTTCTCCGTCCATATGATGTGGCCAACAGGAAGGGGGACAGGTTGGTATTCCCAAAGCTGTGCATTATCTGTGTTCTTCCCAGCAATTCCTAGTATCTGTAATACTTTAATTTTGTCAGAGTAATCCCTAGGTAAGTGTATGAATTTCAACTCCATTGCCTAATGGGGGAAATCACAGCCCTCAAGGCTGCTAGAGGGTTTTGCAATATGTACTTTTATGTTATGTGCAACAAGTTGTGCAACTTCTCAATCTACTGCCAAAATGGGAGAGTTTAAAGAAATTGGTTTTTTTTTTCTGCTTTTAAGGCAGAGTTGTGCTTCTCCAGGTAAGGGGGTTTTCAGCCTTCTGCTCAACTCTTAATTGTGACACTTAATTCTGAGCAGACATCTATGAGGGAGAAGTTTTGTTACACATTTTAAGTGAGATTTTGTATTCTACGCTACATGGGTGTAAAGGGCAGCACCTCATCTGGACAGATGCAGTTCAGATGCCAGATGCATGGCCTGATTACAGGCAGTCGGTATTAAATGTAGCTAATTTTCAGCACAGAAATCCAAAGCTCAGATATTGGTATAACTACTCAAGAGCTGCAAAAAAGAAATATAGTATATAATTATATATAACATAAATTGCTAAAAAGCCTTCTTAGAGTGAGTGCTCTAATGGAATCCCACTGAGTTTTAGAAAGTAAATTACTAAGTAACTGGAAAGGGCCATTTTGTTTTAAAGATGATGTTTCCTAAAGAACGCCGATTTCTCTGAAACATTCTCAGTTACTGCAGTCAGTTTAGATTCTGCACTAAGCACCGTTCCTTTACTTACTTATTTTACGCTTCTACAGGAAACTTTTGGAGAAATCTGGGTAGTTCTGAAGTTGTAAATGAGATTTTTCCTGTGCATCATCTTTAAGCTGAACTGTCCCCTCTCTAACAGGTACGGGAGGTACAAGTGTGAGAAGGGAACTACTGCTGTGCTCACAGAAAATGTAACACTCCTGGATATTGAGGTGTTGGATGAGACCGTACAAACCATGGACACCTCCTGAACCACCCCCACCAGCCCTTCTGTTTCCTTCTATGTCCCAGGCAAGCAGTACCAGTTAGTTCAGCAGCCTTCCACCACCCAGTGAAGCATGCGGCTGATACAGAATAAAGAGGGTTCTGAATATTCTCCTTGTTGTGTTGTCATGTGGTGCTTGTTTCTTCTGGCTTTCCCTCCTTCAGCTGTTGGGAATATGAGGCTGGTGCAGAACAGAACTTACCTGTCTGTTTCCTTAGAGCTGCAGGCTGTGACCACAAGCTGGACTTACCTGAAACAGGCTGTACTATTATATGAAAGGGTAATGAGCATCAAACTGGCATGAGGGCAGAAAAACCACCAAGTACAATATCTATTCTGTTACTTCATTCTAGGAACAGACTGCAAAAGGGTAAAACTATTCTACATAATCCCAATTTGACAAATTAATTCTGTTAATTCTATATATAATAATGTTCTGTTTTGGCTGGATATGTGGATATCAAGAAATGGTGGTTCTGAACAGCACACTGCAGGGAAATAACACAGGTTATCATGGGATGGTTATATTAATTCTTCCCTGTTTTCCGTCAGTAGAGACAGGATACAGAGTAGATCCAGCTTCCATACTGGTACGCACATTCTTATTCCTAAATGACATGAGTAAATTTAGACAGCATAATACAATTCAAATTCAAAAGAAGACTAATTGTCTTATTATACCTGCATCCACCTGGACCTTTCTTGTCCTTAAAATCCCAAACTTGTGCTATTTGAGAGACACTGATTGCAAACTTCCATACAGGACCATATAACCTGGGAGTGGAGAGGGTATGCAGAAAATCCACCTGCAGAATTCCCCTTTTGTCAAAAGGAAAGCACAGCACATCATCCAAAATGGTAACAGGCACCAGTGCCTAATGTCTCAGCCTCCTGCAACAACCAGCCATGAAAAAACAGCTTTAGCTGTGCCATGATTTCAGAGGGTAAGGACAAGGACTTTCATGCATAGGTTTCCATTGGGAGAACAGGTACAATTTATGGAGACATTCTGGAAAAGTAACTACACATAACAGCTGTTAGGAACAGTTTCACACATATTTAAGCCTGTTCTCAGGCTTTCTAAAATACTTTCCTTAATAGTAGGCTTTTTTTTAAACAAAGGTGTTTATTTTTTAAATCATTTTTTTATTTATCTAAAAATGCACAATTGCAAAAAAATTACCTTTTGAAATACATTTACTTAGAAGCACTAAGAAATTCTATGTAGCAAGAAAGTGACCGGACTTCTCAAGAGACTCAAATTCAGGCCGAGCTTCCCTGGAAGCCAAAGTTCCTTTTCTGTGTTACACCAAGAGAGGCGCAGCACATCCGTCCCTCTGAACATGTAGCTGCCACCCTGGCTTAAAGGAAAGCTGCAATGTCAGAGTGACAGTCTTCAGTCTTAAATGTAAGAACTGCTGAAGAAGCCCGGTACAAATTAACCACGTTAGCATGGGAACAGGGGAAGCAATTTGGTGCCTCCACTACATTCTCATGCTGATTTGAATTTCCTGCCTCTCTCCTGAGAGCAGCAGGCTCAACTTTCTGCTGAGAGGACTCAATGAAATGGCACCTTGCATTAATGATACCAACCTTATTCACAGCAATTAATAGCTTTTCTTTCTATCCTATATAAATAGTTCAAAATTGGATGGGATGGAGTTGAAGATGGCACTGCAGTTTTCCTTTAAGTAAAGCAAATTAGGTTAAAAAAAAAATTCACTAAAAGCATATATATGTAGGTAACCCTCTAACCCTAATCCTATTTCCAAAACATTAAGGATTGTATGCTTCTCTTAAGAATAAAAACCCAACAGGCACAGGCTGCATTTGAACTGTCACACGCAAATGTACACTTTGGCATTAGCCACCATCACACATGGAAGCAGTGCTGCCACAGGACAGGCATGTGCCTTCCCCCGCTGGAGCCTTCAAGAACGTTAAGTGCAGCCTGTTCCTCTGAACAGGCACATGAAATGGAAACACTTGAACGTGAATCCAAGTTTGTTCCTAAAGCAGTGACATTTTCCATCGACAGTAATGAAACAAATCATTGATTCAATGAATGAATTTAGCCGGTTGACAATTTCCATGTAGTTAAAGAAGACTCCTTCAAATCAGGTGGAGATCTTACAAAACTTCACATTCTATAAATGAGCTTTCACAGTTGAACGGACGGGGCTGATCCTTGTGGAGAATTAGACACACAAAGCATTTGACTTCTTTCTGTTTAAAAAATGTTCAAAGTGTTTAAACACTGCTTTGCTTCAGGTCTGTCTACGGTACCTGACGTACGACTGAACGCAGAGAAGTATCTTCACCAACATCGAGTTGGCTCCGATACAACCCCGGGTTCTAACAGGGACCTGTAGTCTAAAAAGAATCATGCCAAGTGGGAAAATAAGTGTAAAGAGCAATTCCTTACAGAAGCAATGCTTGCTTTGGGTTGGTTTGTTGGCATGTTCCTTGTCTCTGTCCCCAGGTACATCCTTATCTCGTTGGCTGTAGCCAAGTTAACAGATCAATGCATCAGCAAAATACTCGCTCTACATTTTCCATTAAAAAAAAACAACTCTTGAAACATGAGTTTCCCACCCCCCCAAACCCTTCCCAGTTCCCATGTCTGAAGAAGAGGGAATTAATAAAAACACATAAATGGCTGCTTTAAAATATACGAAGTAAAAACTGAATTTGCTATTGAACATTTGCAGAAGAAGCAAAGGAGCAGTTATACAAATTACACAAAATCTACTGTAATTCTTACATTAGTATAAAGTGATTTCACTGAAGGAATTATTTCAATAGTTCACATTACAGTTAAGATAGAGGGGGTGCAGCAAACCTGCACCCTTGTTAATACCTATCCTAGATTACACACGACAGTTCTAAGAAAGGACCCTTAAATGATCTACATCTGTAACATGTTATTGGCCTGGAAAAGAAAACAACAACAAAAAAAATCACTTGCAATACCTCACAGAATCTTCACTTTAAAGCATGACCACGGCGTAAGAGTCCTTGTCAAATAACCTGCAGAAATAATGGAGCCTCTTGCTACGAGTGCTCAACCCTCCCTCGGGGGTGACAAGGCACCACTTGGTTTCAGCTGAGAAAAAAAGAATTCAAGTAAGACTGAGCTGTGCTGGCTTCTCGAGAGCAGCTGCAGACGCTTCATGTGCTGGAGGTCCACACATGCATTTGTTTTGCTATTTGGTGCACGTAACCAATGTCAGGTCTTTGATCTGGGTCGGGGTATATGCACATGCTGACCAGCTCCCGCAGCTGAAAGACAAGAAAACAGGCATGCAAACGTGAATGGATCCGCTGACTTCTTGGAAAAGGCTACGGGAACGTTTGTCCAACCACTGGAGGCCAGGCCAGGTGCCAAGAACCCTAACGCAGACATTCCTGGGCACGTGTTCATCCCTCTGCCCATCCTGTGTCACGCCACAAAAGGGCCAGAAGAAGCTTTTCCACCAATTTTTGTGTGCTGAAGATTTAAATCTTCCACACAACAACCCAGTGCATCCGATGTCATCATTTACTGCCCAGTGGTTTGCTGGGGCTCTGCAGAGGATGCACCAACCAGCTCTGACACCAGCAGGTTCAAAACTTTTTATAAAGATACAAATCTCTTTTTCCTGGGGGGGGGGCGTGGGGGGGGGTGTGTGTGTGTGTTGATTTATCTCAGAGAACCAGAGCAGAGATTACCCCTGTCACCAGCCCGTGGTCCAAACGAGTAGGAAGCACAAGACGGGAGTGGGGAGGTCCTGGCTGGGGACAGAGGGAGGTGTAAGCAGGACATGGATTGAAGGGAAACCAAGATCACTTCCAGAAACCTGACTGATGGACTTGCCCATGAAAGTGGACTCTGAGAAAAGGGGGAAGCCTGAACAGAGCTGTCCTGTACAACTGCACGTCCCTTCTCCCAGCAATCCCCGGTCACAAGCCAGTTAGAGCTCTTTATTGTACAAGTCTGACCAGCACTTGTGTATCTTAAGATACTGGAGCTTGGCTATCAGACACCAGGGCTTCCTAAAAACCTTTGTGAAGAAGAGACTGGTCATTGATTATGTTTAATAAATAAAATGCAGAAGGGCTGAAGCCTCCCCACCTCCCAACCCTCTTTATTGTGCACATGAAAGATTGTAGCTTTTAATTATACAGACACTGAAAGCTGCTCGTACCCCCGAGGCACCAGGAGAAACAGCCTTGAGCCTCTGATCTTCTCACATCCTCCCAGTAGCCACAGTGCCAATTATTTTAATGGTAATTAAAAGCATGCCCATACAGCTAGTGAGCACACGGCTTCAGCTGCAGCACTGAGCGTACTCAACTGAGGTTTTCAGCTCTGGATGGAGCTGGGCCCTTGTGCTTCAGCCATCGCTGGGACCGTGAATGTCTCATGGGGGATTCCTAAGAGGCGGCACAGGCAGCACAAGCAGCAGGGACACGGTGTAATGCGGCTCCTGCTCACCACCTTCCCCATCATTTTGTGTGCACAGAGAGAGCAACACAACCCCCTTAGCCAGGCCATCTCTAGAGCAAACCCAACCCCATGGCCTGACCCATTCTCTCTTACCTGCTGTGGTGCTGTTTTCTGAGGCTACAGAGAAGAGGGACATCACAGAAAGGAAACACCATTAAACCAGGAATTCTGCCATAAATGCTCTGCCTTGCTCATCTAAAACAACACTGCAACTAAACTGTTCATGTGATTAACAGTCAGCCTACACCAAAGCTTCGCTTCAAGACCACACTTCTGAGGTGAAGAAAAGACACCAACAGCTCCAGAGCATCCTGAGAGCTTTGGTAGCATGGCACAGCCTAATCTTCACCCCTGCCTTTGCACAGGAGGATATAAAGGCTTTACTGTTTCCCCACACCACTCAAAGCTACAGCAGTGACAATAATAAGAGTGGTTTTAAAGACTCAGCCCTTTCAATCTAAAATGGAGACATTCACTCATGAAGGAAAACACGGTCGTCCAGAGATAACCACCCACAGGAACAACAAATTCCTTATGGTGCAACTCGCTGCTGTTTCTGATCCTGCCTGCCTGGGTTATCGAGCTTGGCTGCAGGGAGACATCAACACACCTCTTCCTTTGGCTATCCACTCCAAAAGCATCTGAAAACCCCATCTTTAAAAGCAAGTGCTAAACAGAGTATTGTTCACGGTGGAGTCACATTCTAATACTCACAAAATCGAAGCTCTCTGTGGTTTCAGGAAGCAGCAGCAGCAGCAGCTAATGCAGCAAGATGAGCTACAGCCAAAGGCACAGCCCTCCCCAGACTTTGTCAAGCATTCTGTTAATAGTGTATGAACACCATCTGGAGTCTAGTTCTCTGGGACCTGGCGCCTTTGAGCTTTAAACCATCCTTCTCACCCTGGATTGTATCACTACACTACACACACTCTTTAGCACTGCCAGAGGGAAGCAAACAGACAGTAATTGTAAAGACAGGAAACACATCTGTCAACTTACACTAATTCTTGCTGCCAGCAGGCATATCCTGAAATGCATGCTACAACAGCATGGCAAACGTGAATGCAGGAGCCAGGCCTCGCTGCGGCAGCAGCTTGGGGAAGAAAAGATTAGAAAATGCACTTTTCCAGACCAGTTCTCAAATATCTCTTTGCACAAGTTACCCAGCGAGTAAACACTAAGTAAACTGCAAGATGTGTGGTGCAGGGTCCCTCTCAGGGTGGAGACCAGGCCACATATGGTACCTCCCCTGCATCCTGCCTCTTGCTCCTCAGAACTCTGAGGTAGGATAAAACAAAAGAGAAACCCCAAAGGATATGGTGAACATTTAAAATTACATTAGCCATTTCCTTTCAAATAGAAGGCAACCGTAATGGAATGAGGAGGTAAGGAAAACCAGCTGCTTTGCCTAGGTAAGGGAAAAAAAAAAAACATTAAACCCATCTCAAAAGGGCCTGAACAAAACCAACGTGTGTGTGTGCAGCTGAAGCGAAATGCCACAGAGCAAGCACGCACAGTGACAGGGCCTTACATGCTCTGGTTCAGCTACTGCTCTGCATCCCTCGCTTGCACATGTGCAAAGACCAAAATCCCCTGTACAGACGCTTATTGCACTAAACTGAATAGCTTTCTTCCCCTTTTTTCCTTAAGAACCTTTCTCCCCTTGTTACACACCAAAGACGTCATGAACAAGAACTGGAGCATGTTTTAGGGTATGTTGTTTGAAGAGAAAGGAAGCCAAGGACAGGGCTTTCCCACGGCTCACTGCTGGTTTTTGCCAGCATCAGACTTTGTTTCACAATATTCCCCACATTAGGAATCTTTCTTGTCTTATTTAGCTTGTCAGCATTCAGATAACACAAGGATAGTTTCCTCAGCCAGCCCAAAGGTACCCACAGCACACTGGCCATCTCCTGTTCTGCCTTGGATGGAGGGGGTTTCTTCTCCTGCGTTCCTTTTGCCCTGAGCAGGGAGGAACCTCACTGCACCCCCACCACATCTCCCCCTGCAAAAACACTCCCAATTTACCTTTTCAGAGTAATGTTCAGCTGGAAGAGGTGGGTAGTCACACTGCTCTATTTTTTGGCAAAGAGAAAACAGGTTCATTTTATCTCCATAGAAAGGACTCTGAAGAGCTGCCATCTGGAGAGAAGAAACAGAAAATGTTTCAGAAACAGAAAGGATTTCATAGCCCTCAGTACTGCTGATCTGCAAGAACCAATTTTGTTCTTTGACAGTGAGCAGATGATGATGTTGCTCTCCGAGACTGCCCACAGCCAAAGCTGCTTCTGTTTGCACAGAGAAAAGTACCTTTTTTATAAAGAAAAACCCCAAACCCCAATAAACCAACTAAACAAGAAATAGGATGCTTGGACCATAGGCCAATCAGTTAGAAACCAACCGGCTCAATGGCAACTATGAAAGCCTCTCATGAACACAATCATCTCCTCTGTCTTTGATAACATGTCCTGCTTTCAATCTTCCTCAGTTATGACCGTGTTCAGTTCATTTGCTCTCTGCAGCTGGTAGATTTTTAATAGACTGCTACAAAGAATAAATGGGTTATTTTTGGACATTCAGCTACCTAGAATACAAAGAATCCTGTAAGCATGAGGAATGTACTTCAGCCTTTTAAAACAACCCAATCGACCTCAAAACAAACATCCCCTCCTGCCAGAAATCTGCTAGTTAGAACAGAGTATCCCAGGCAGGTTTGGGAACCAAACTACTGAAACTTTTCCCAATCAATCTGCTCTTTTTCCTCTTTCAATTCTGTTTTATGAATCCAGTATTTGCATCTCCAGAAATAATGACAGATGTCCAAGATAAACAGGCTGTTCACACAGCAAGGAGAGCACGATGGGAGGCTCTGGGTGGGAAAGAATTCCTTCCAGGGCACGCAGGGACTCTTTACAAAGAAATGTTTATATTATCCTTAAGTCTCAGGAAGGAAACTGCATCTTTGTGTGGAAAACCATTTACACTGGAAGTTCTCAACCAGGAGGTCATAACCACCACCGCATGCTGAGCCTCAGAAAAACAGCCATAGCGACACAGGCCTTTTTGAACTTGGACTATGTGGCCTAAGCTGTGTGTACTGATGGGACAGAGGATGAGCACAGCACCTTCCCTCTCATGTCCCCCCAACCAGGACCCAAGCCCAGCAGACCCCCTGCAGGCACTGGCCATGCTGGGCCCATCTGCTTATTAGTCCAGGGTGTTACTCGAGCACTGCTCATCCCTCTCATGCCTGTCAGAGGCAGCCCCACGCAGCACAGCAATACCTCCTTCTAATGAAGCACCACTGCAGAATGGGGGAAATTATCTGCTCTGTTTAGATCTTTTTAAACCATTTTGCTACAAGGCACACCAAATTGGCAAGCTTTTCATCCTGAGGCCGGCTCAAGTTGATACTTCTCACTATGGCTTTAATAAGGGGTTATTTGATGATTATTAGTCTTTTGCTCATTACCATGCACTGTGAAAGCCATCTGAGGAATGCTGTCTTGTTGCTGACACACACAGCAAGCTCCCGGCAGAGTTAAAAAAACCCCAGTCAATACCAGGTCCTCCAATCTATTATCCTGCAGTTAGGAATCAAGACTGATGGATTATCCTTGGTTTAAACCATAAACCTATCTTAAGTAATAAAGTTCTTATGTTTCTTCCTTGCTTATCTGTAAGTTGGTTCCGCCGTGACTTAGCTGTAGGAGGTCACCTTGCACAAGACAGCCGAGGTAAGAGACCCTCTGCAATGAGTTCTGAGCAATTATAAGATGTATTTCTGGACAAATTTCCTAAGTTATCTCCTTATGTACCACCAAATACCTTTCAGGAAGCTCCTCCAGAGGTATTTATCAGATATCCAAAGAGGCTTATAAATGGCAACACAGAATATACAAAAGGTACTTAAATTACACTGATGGACAGAATGAACTGAGTACACAGCTCCTCAAAACACCTCAGAAAATTCCAGGCTTGCTCAGTTTTCTGTCTGTAAGGCTTCATATAATGTAGCTTGAGGTATCTGCTGTGCTAGTGACATTTACTGTGCTCTGCTGCAGGGTGAGCAAGAGGAGGAATTACACCTTTAACAGCTGTACAAAGCAGCAGGCTGGGGAATGGGCACACTTTGACCTCTCTGAGTTTCACCACTATTATCAATACTAATGCTAAGCTATTCCTCATAAACCCTACAGACCCTGAGGTTGCTCAAAAGGCCAGTGAATGGAGCCCTGACAACCCTGTGCTTGAGGCCTTGTGGAAGTTTTTGAAGGTAAAAGGTGAAGTTGTATCTTAACAGTAACAGGCAAACCAGTGGGGAAAAAAATTGCACACTCCAATTAGAGACTCTAATCTCCAATTAAAGATCAATAGCAAACTGCTCTCAATCAGTTAAAACAAAACTGGAGAGACCAGCACGCCAGACTGGTCTAAGAACAACACTAATGGGTGCATTAGGGAAGGCACAGAAGGCAATCAAGGTTTAAACAAGGTCTCTGAGATTTCAATACAAGCATCAATAATGCCAGTAAAGTTGAAAGAGTTTTCAATTCCCATTAACTTTTCTTTCCAAGTCTAGTTAAGTGGTCATGTGCAAAAGAGCAGGAAACACCGCAGGGTTTTGGGGTGGTAAACTCAGGGAATTTAAATGGAAACAGATAGCACGCACATTCTGACCAAAACAGTCAGGTCTGCAGGGGTTGTGACCACAGGCACTCCAAATATCTCACTAACAACAGTCTGTGATGCTACACTGGGGTTTGCTCCTGACGTTTTGATTAGAGCAATTACTGCAGGACAGTCAGATCTCCATTTAAAATGACCACCATGCAGTATGACTGGTTAAAAATATATAAAGAGAAGAATCACTGTTAGTGTTTAAATTGACTGTCTTGCCAGAACTGCTAAAGTCATTGCTTGTAGCTATATTCTGGGAATTAACAACTTATTTTTATCCCCTCCCAAGTTATCTTGCTGACAGACATCTACAAGAAGTGAGGGATGAAGACAGTTACTACTATATTGATAAGATTGAATAAAAATCACTGCATGATTATCAACATCAAAGTTAAGTGGTGCTATGTGGCATCACGTCCCAAACCCCTCAATGTTCCTTAAGTGGATTCTAGTGGACACGTGTGTCTCTGAAGGCAATTTGTACATTAAATCTCTCCGCAGCTTATCTATACAATCTATCTGGAGAAATATCAGAAGTGACTCATAACCAAACAAGCATCACTTCCTTACTTTTAAAGCCAAATGGAAAAACATTCTCATTACAAGGAATTAGTGAAGATGAAACACAGCTCCTTCAGAGACACCAACTTGAGTTTTAGTTTTCCAAATTCTAGAAAGTTTTAAAAGCCAAGTAGCTGTTTATCTACTGAGCACAGAACTGGTAACTGTCCAGGGCCCCTTGGAAGCTGCAAGATCTTCCAGCTCCTGTTCACAAAGTTAAGGCTTACCTACGTAGGAAGTAAATTTAAGAACGCTTCACATGCCAGTTCTTTCACATGATACTATAGTACTGCTACTCCTACCAGAGAATTATGTTTAGTGTGCAATTAAGTCAGCTCCTCGAGGTATAAGGAGTACCAAGACTACCGTGCCATAAGGGAACCATATTGCCTGCAACAAAAACACATCTTAGCACAACGCTAAATATTTCTCTCTGCATAAATCTGGAATCCCATCTCCAGCAGAGCTCAGCCTCAGAAGTGACTCAGAGCAGCATGACAGAAAAGCCATTACACCACAGCAGCAAATGAGTAGCTGTGTCCAACCTGGGTGACTTTGGCTGTTACTGACAGACTTGGGAAGTCCAACACACCATGGCAGGGCCAAAGTCCTCGACTCAGCAAAGCCTTAAACTGAGCACTCCTCTTTTACATGAAGCATACCTGGAATTGTTCAGCATAATGAATTACTGGGAGCTCAGGCTGCCTTTCCCCTGTTCCCACAGAAGAGTCTCCAAATTCCTTTTGAAACACCACCAGCAGACCCAGGTACATACAGCTATACTGCACCATTCCAGTTTTCAGCATCTCTTTAGAAGCATTACAAGCAAAACCCTCCCTTATAAAATTTAACTTTTTCATGGCATGTTGCTTCAATTCTGTCACTAGAGGTAACGAGAATTTGAGGATAAGCACAAAGCCACTTAAATTAAGTTCACAATTTCCCAATCATTTTTGATCAATTACTTAGTAGGGTGTTCTCTCCCTCCCAACCCCTGGAATTTTAACAACATAACAGTGAAACAACCATGTCAGGCTCCCATGTCTCCACTAAAGTGGATCTTCCCTTCAGCAGACCTGGTGCCTATTTGCTCTGATATTAGTAAGGGCAATGCTGGAACTTCACGCTGCTCGGGGTGACTTATGAGGCATTTATGCCAGGCACCCAAAAAAATCTTTTTACTTGCTGAAGCTCAATGCCAGGTCAAGTGCACAGGGCAGTCAACAGTTGTGAACAGACTGTCCGAAGCTTGGGGGAGATACAGTCTTTGGATGGATGGACACTGGTAGGAGTATAAAACCCTTCTGTTTATTCTCTAATTCCATGTGGTTACAAGAAGTTGTGGTGAAAAGCAACATGTCACCAGTTCACATAATTTATTATCCAAAAAGGATGTGAGCAATATTCTTGTTACTAAATATCCCTGGGACTTTTAATTCTCTGGGCTGGGATAAAAGCTTTCTAAACATTGACATGCACTTTCACTTGAATTCAAAGATACGTACATCTAAAAAAAGGATTAAGATTAGATTATAAGGAATACAAGACTGTTCAATACTTTTGATCCCTGCTAAAAATGAAATCACAAAACTCAAAGTACTGTTATGAAATCATAGCACTTCTTTTCAAAATATATGTAATAGCTTTTAAGGAAAAGTTGCACACTAAGTGTGCAGTTGATACAAAGCGTGCCTGCCTTGTGTCTGTGCATTTAGCTAGAAGACAATGTACAATCAGAAAAAAATCCAGCTATAGTCTAACAGAGCTAGAAAAAGTGATTTCACATTACATAAACCCTCTCTTTTTCATTATTGAAAACTCCAAAAATTAAAATATTCCAAATGATCACAATTCAACTGAAAAAACCCCAGTAGCTTACCTTCAAATGCATTTACTGTTTTTGAAACAAATGCAGCATTCAGGAGAAACTATGAATATGCTTCCCTAATAGCAGCTCTGCTCATATAGGAAGAAAGAATGCAGTGAGCTGGCTTGTTTATGTGTATACCTTCAACATCTACAACGACCTACTGAATTCCCTTTGTGTAAGTACAGTGTTGGGTGGCACAATCCCTTTGTTATTCGTACTCAAAAAGCACAACGAGCAGTGAGTTAACTTTTCAACAATGTTTTTTAACAATTCAACTAAAGGAAGTCTGACCTACTCAATTCCTGCACTGCATTGTGTGGTTAAGACAAACCTGGGGAAAAAGAACAGTTAGAAGATACTTGCCTCATACAATAAACAGCCCAAAGACCAGATATCAGATTTAAAGTTATAGCCATTTTCATGTATTCTTTCTGGGGACATATAGTATGGAGTTCCCACTGTAAAAACAAAAACACAAACAAGGAGTTACATCTCTAGAAAGCAACTGCACAACCTAGATTAAACAGAAGCTTGACATCATTTAAAGATTAGCTTTAGCATGAACAGCTAATTAGAAGAGACTGGCACAAAAATTTGGAAACAAGTCGTGGTTTCGAAGGTACAGAACCAAATATATCATCACATACAGAGCGAGAGGGCTGGGGAACGGTACTGAAAATATCTTGTGTCTTTCTGAAATCTGAGGAACATTTTCTTCCCCTGCCAGTCTTCCAAGTACCTTCAGAGCGTCTGAGGCGGACAGAGCAATCGTAAAGGATCATCCTCTGCTGGTTCACTGAACAGCACTGAAACTGCAAGTTAGATGTCATGAAATGTGCTCTGCTCAAACAAGACTCCTGTGACAGCGTATCAATTGAATGTTCACCTGACACACACTTCGCTCGCAGCATGACAGGGCAGCTCCTAATATGCCGGGGTACCCTTTATAGCAGCTCAGGAGACCATTTACTGCTGCAGAGAAATGGAAGGAACAAGCCCAGCACCAGATAGGTATTCAGAAACTTTCTGAAAGAACCAAGATGATCATTCCAAACTTTAAAACACCGTTCCAGCCCGCAGTCACGTCAGAAGCTGGGAGATTTCCATGTACTTCCAGAAGTCTGTATTTTATCAAAAGAAATTTACCCCAGCATTTTGGACAGAAGTTACAGGAAATTATTAATAAATTCCTTACCTCAAAAAGGTTCTTTTTAAAATCCTAAATAAGTTTCAGTTGTGGTACTGAAAACACAAGACATCCTGGCAGTCTCAGCTACATCAAATAACCCTCAGATACATCATTTATTAAAACATCCAAGGCCTTTATACACTCTCTTCTCCTGCTTCCCCTGCTTGCCTGTCTCCTGTCAATTTTGGGTTTTTTATTTGCTTTTGGCATTCCAGTGTATCCTTCTCCTAATTAAAGACCTTTCCTCACAAGATGGCAAATGTTTAATTTGCTTGTAACATTCAGTTTACGATTTCTCCATTTGAAATGCTGACTACAGACAGCTGGAAGACTAATAAGCAGATGAGAGATAGTGTTAGAGGTGGAGGAGGAAGAACAGCCATCCCCTTCCCCTGACTTTCTAGAGAGAGGGTTCACATACTGCAGGAAGCAAATGAGTTCTGGGGCAGAAAGCAACAGCTTTCCAAAAGGCAAAAATCACTCTGCCAAGTGCACAGATCACACCACCTTAAATACTCAAGGTATATTCTTTCTCTGAGGTAAAAACTAAGCAGCTTACCTCAAAACAAAAATATCACAAACCTCAACTTCAATCTTTACTCTATTTTTTCTGTCAGGCATTTACATGCCCAAGCCTTGAGCCTACTGAACCTCGATGACTTTTACTCAGAGCTATTCAGAAACATAGGATATAGCATGAAAGCAATCCTATGGCATTGGTGTGAAATATAAGGTATTACAGGAATACATATGTAAAACTCTACTTACCAGAATAGAACAAGTAACCAGAAAGACGACCACTGCCCTGACTGGCTCATTTATTTGGTCCCCGAAGACTTTTGGTAACCAGCTGCCCTATATGATAAACTCAGCTTGTGTTTGCAGGTCATTCAAACAAGAAATTACTTCACTTTCTATGTGAACAGTACCCTAATAAGAAATAACATTTTTACTAATTCTATACAAACTACAATAGCACAGGAAAAAAACCACATGGAGATTATTGTAGTTCCATGCTCAGTAATCCCATATCCATATTGGGAGCATGTCAAACTGACACTGTCCTAGATCTAGCTGCTTTTAATTGCCAGCAAAAGGCCTCTATGTACAGGAAAGACGAGAGTTCTGCTAATAGTTAATACTTTGAAACAGACTGCAGAGAGTAACTTCACAGAACACCAAGAGCGGACATTCAAAGAACGCAACAAGGCTTTCCAAGGATCTCTCCCATGTGCACACAAGATGCACACAATGGACAGTACAGCTCTCCAAGTAATTCCTACACATTTGCCAGACTTCTGTACAAGAACTGACTTGGTTGGAACAGCACTGATTCATTTTCCTGCTTAAAAAACATGCAGCTCCAGAAGAAACGGTGATTCATTATGTGAAGTTCTTGAAGACAGTTTTGGAAGTCCCCACTGAGCACCAGTGTGTAAGACACTTCTCTACCTTCAACTTCCTTCCCAGTGCTGCTGCTTTTCTCACATCTGCCAGGAGAGCTACTGGAACAGCTGAAGTAGACGACTCACTAGCCCTTTGCTGACAGCGAGCACAGGAGCTGAGCACAGGCGGACAGCGGCACACACCTGGCAGGAGGGGACACAAGCATCATTTCCACTCCTGCTTCCTGAAGTCTTCGTGCTTCTGAGTGCTGGGGCCAGGGGCAGCCTCCAGCTGTAGCTGTTCTTGCCATCAGTTATTCTGGGTCACTGAGTGAAAAGCTCAGAGCAAATAATAACGTGTGGGCTCCAAAGTTACGGCCTTGCCTTCCACGTTAGCGGGGGTCTGCTTGGTAGGGTAAAACTGTCGTTTCAGATAATGCCTTAAACTGACCTTTGATCAAAGCAGAATGACAGGGTTTGTAACATGGATGAGTGCTTTATAGCCCCTATTTGATTAGTCTGTTCCATTATATTAATAGGCCTGTGGAGAAGCCCACGCCTGAGCTGATTTTATGAAGTCTACCTTGTGCATTTACCTATCATTACTGTAGCGTTGTCAGCAAATGTACCAACAAGCAGGTCTCTGCGTCTCAAAACTGATGCATTAATTTTTAAATCACTGTCATGATAAAAGACTGACAAGCCCAATTCTCTTTACGGTCTTTCCAACACTACATGGGAATCTCCTGTAATGAGCATCTTCTAGAAAACCTCACAAGGGTTTCAGTGCAATCAGTCAGGGCTCACCACTGCATTACATTAGTCAATTTGGCAAGAACAGTCTAATTGGAAACTACTAATCAGAAACTTTCTTTGGCATTTGCCCTGCTGAAAACACAAAACATTGTTCAGAGTCAGAATTAGTCACCAGGTGGTAGAGTAACGCCTTTAAAGTTCAAAATGTCACAAAACTGATTCTGAGTAAGCAAGCATCATCCCATTCTATTCCTGAAAAGTCAACACACTTAACTTGAAGATCAGCCTACTTCAGCGATGCCAGAATGTTTCTCCTGCTCTCCTCAACACTATCTACATGCACAGCTACAACACCCACACGGACCAGAACACAGCTGGGGTATCTGTAGCACCCAACTTAGGGAAAGGCTCATTATTCAGAGTTAGATTAGGAGCAGAGTCTCTTGCTTCACTGGGAAAACACACAGGCAAAGTTATTCCAGCAATAAAATTCAAATTCCTTTCCTCTCATATATAATCTGAATAAAAAACCCTACCCATGCAACAACATAGTACTCTGAGCTGAATTCCCACAGAAACACCCAGGTGAAGAGCTACATCACTCCTGAACACAGCAAGTCTTTTACTACGCAGGCAAGATCACACTCACCTGTTTTGAAAATAATTTTTAGCTTGAATACGAGTTTTGTTATGAAAGTGATGGTAGCTGGGTTATTAGCACAGCCACACACAGGACTGCTACCCTCTATACAGAGCTTCTCCCCAAGCAAATACAGATCAATGCTTCCTGTGGAATTCATCCTTAGCTTCTCAGAGGCAGAAACAAGAGAAAATCTGATTCACACTTACAGGAGGCTCTATCAGAGTCTCATTCACCAAATTTATCGCACCACAGACAAGTCCCTTGCAGCAGCAGCTCTCCCACACCGTTAGACAGATTGTCATTAAACTGAAATCAGTGCAGAATATTTCCAAATATTTTAATAGGCTCTGCATGCTGGGTTTTTTCAAATGCTATTAAAAAAAAAAAAAAAAAGAAGAAAAAAGGCATTTCTTCAAATTAATCAAACTCCAAAGCCATATTTGGCTGCAAAGTACAAGAACAAATGATAAGGAAACCTTTTACTTTACGCCTTCACCAGCACCTTCTAGCTAATCTTTAATAGTGAGCTGAAAGTGTTTCCAAATCTATCACTTCTCTTTCTCACAGCAGGGAATAGAGTTCTGAATATGAAAGAACCTAACAAAATCTGACCTTTATTGTATCTTTACAGAGTATTCCCAGTTTCAAACCAAGAGATATCAGAGCACAACGCAGGCCTCAAAGGGGTAATACTGATTAAAGCATTCCTTCATTCTAGAGCTGTTGCACTCCTGTCAAAACAAACTTTGCAATGTTTTGAAATACTTGTGATTTTTGAAACGTGCTCATTACCAATGAAAAAGGCAAAGAACGATGCTCAAAAGCTTGAGATGCCATCCATGAATAACACAAAACCACCCAGTTTAAGAAACACAATAATTAAGTATTTCCAGAACTATTAACTTTAACATACAAGAGACACTGCTATGTGTTACAGGAACAGACATACAGTTGAGCAAAATATTCAGCATGTTTTAGTAGTATCTGGTAGGAAGGAATTCTACTTGTAAATGGAAGTCCACAGCTCTCACCTGTCTCATCTCTCCAGACATGCTTGAAGGTTACCAAGAAAGGTTACAGCATTCTTTAAAGGAGTCTAGTTCCTAAGTATCTGTTTCTAAATGTTTGCATTACTCGGGGTATATTTCCAACCAGAAGGCTGAGGTCTTTTCCCAGAAGAAGAATGTGGGAATTACCTCAACTCTGGGGAATTAAAGTGAACCAGCAGTCAAAGGCACTAAGATACACTTTAAATTACTTCAAGTCTCAGTGTGAGGTTCCATCATGAATTGTTTCAAGGGGGGGAAGAACAGCAGTAAGAAAATCTACTTATTCTTACAAGAGAAAACAGGTATTTTGTGCATAGTATTTCAGCTGTTTTTACAAGACCTGTTGCTCTATTTTTGTCTTACTAGTATTTAATTACACACATAACTCTACCAAAGTCCTTATATATTTTTGGTTTATTTTAAGTGGATTTCTTGTGTCCATATTTTCTTCACAAGTACTGCTTACTAACCCCTTGAAGTACTCTGATTTTGTGTCAGATGGCAAACTGGCTTGGCAAGCAAAAGAAAGAAGACAAATAGTCCATTTATAAAAGAGCTCTTCTCGTGACTGCAGTTCCTCCCTGTTCACCCTTATATCCAACAAGAAACCAGAAGGAACGTGTAACACCCCACGTATTCCAGGCCACGGCTGTTTGCACGCTCTAAACTGGGAAGCTTTGACTTACACGCATCCCCCAGAAGGAAAATCTGCTCCAAGTTTATTCTTGTCCAAGAATAAATAATAAATCATCTGCTCCAAAACAAGACTATTCTGTGAAAATTTATTTGGGTTTTTTATTGTTTGGTTTTGTGGCTCTTCCCCCCCCTTTTTTTTTTTCCAAAACATACTATTAACCAGCAGCTCTGGATAACGCCAAGCTTATTTGGCTAAAAATGGGCATTATACCAGTTCACAATAAAGTTATCCATTTTAACATTGATGGAAATTCTCTGTATTTATTACAGCTCCTAGTAAAACAAAATCTATGAGCTTACTGTTAAGCTTTCCCAAGACTATGCAGTTTTCCAAAGTCTCTGCCCACCTCAGAGATCAACAAAACAAACAGGGGACACAACCAAACACTAAGAACAGACAAAAAACTAGCCCTATGAAAACTTGGATAAAGAGATGACACCCAGAAGCATATCACACACCAGGACTGTAAAAATCAACCCGAACTGCAAAAATCAACCCGAACTGCATGGTTGTAGAAGTTTTTCACGATAATAATAAGCAGTACTTAACTGCATCCTTCTCCCCACCAAAACCCTCTCCCCCCACCTCAAAACTCACCAAGGAAAAGCTGAATTGTCACACATTCCCCCCACATCCCCACAATAAAATGAAGTTTGTGATACATGAGTCCCTCTCCACTAAACTAAACCCTGGAGCTTCTGCTGCAAGGGAGCTTAAGTTAGGGAAGGAAGGACAGTAAGCCACCATGTTGTAAGTAGTAAAATTCACCTTGGCTACACTCATTACCATTAAAAAAGGGGTCTTCTGGTAAAGTATGTCCATGAAAAGCTCTCCCTATGGAAAAGCATCTCTCCTGTCTTTGCTCACAAGTCATATAAGGCAAAAGGGAAAGTGGCAGAAGAGGTGCCAGCTGGTGAATCCACCCACATCCTCCAGCCCCCGGCTGGTTTCTGGTGTTTATCACCCATCCCACAATGATGCTGCCTTTCCCAACACAGTTTCGATACTCAGTGAGACAAGAGGTGTCCACATTTCCTCTCTCACAGGTCTGCCCGTAGAGGTTGTTCAGGGGCTGGGGCTTTCCCTGGCTCCCGGTCACATGCCATGCTGCCAGTCAGGCATCCTGCTGCTGCTCCGAGCCAGGCGCTCGGCTGCATCTCACGAGCTGTGTATGGGCAAATCTTTCATTTTTCTTTCATTACTCCGGCATGTACTGTCACTTAATTTTTATGTATGCAATCCTTCCTGACAAATATGATCTGCTGCCTGGTAATTCATCTGACGTGCATTCTGTTCCTTGCTCTAATTACAGCTCCCATCCCTGACACCACGGCGGCCACGATGCCGCAGCCCGGTGGTACACCTGTCAGATGGGTCGTGGTACTGCCTAATGCCCTTTTATGCCAGTCTGATGCTAGCAAATACAATGAAAGACACAAAAAAATTAGCTGAATATATTTGCATAAGCCGTGTGTTCAATTCATGGGTCAGCAGCCAGAGAAATGATGGTGCAGGGCGGTTGCCGGGGCAACACAGCTACGGGAAGTGCCCAGCATCACAGCCTGGGTCCGTGCGGGTACCACGCTCTGGTTTGCGGGGTGCTTATCACTCACAGCTACTTAAACAAATGTCTTAATTAAACCAAAACCAAGATCAGTAGATTTCCTGCTGCTACAAAACCTGTATGCCTGGCAAATGACCAAAAAAAAGAGAAAAGCTTCAAGTCTGCATATTTTTTTGTTAAAAGGTTCTTTTCACTTGGATACAAGAACCACTGGTGTGTCCATCCCTCCCCACAACACACCATACTGTTTCCAGCATCGCTCACTGCTGCTCCCTCAGTGCTGTGCACCTCTCTCACTTGTTTCCAGGAGGATGCTGATCTGAGGAAGAGCAAGGTTCATGCAGAAAAGGCTGAACTCCTCCTACACAAGCTTTATCAATTAAGAGGGAGCAACCCTGGTAAAGGTCACAAGCTTGGCTTACATGTGCAGCCAGTTTCCAAGCCCCAATTTATTCTTATTAATATAATAAGTGCAGCAGTCAACCTAGGTAAGATCATATCATTAGACAGGATCATATTTTTGCCTGTTCAGATGATGCGATTGTAACTTTCTGTGAAGAGGATTTATTTTAATCTATTTAGTGTGTATTTAACTAAATAGATTTAGCCCAGAATAGCTTTTGATGCAAAGGGAAATTTCATAACATTTTATGAAGGTAAAAAGCACACACAAAATATGGCATTTCTCTTCCTTTCTTGTGCACTGAGAAACACCAGTGTTGTTGGTGAATATTACCAATTAAGTTTGTATCCATATAAGAAACAATAGAGCAAGACTCACACTCAGTGGAGGAAACTGCACAAAGACAATGAAAGATGCAAAATAAACATTGTGTTGCCAAATCAACTGTGATAGCTAGATGTAAAAGAGCTTAAATACTGTACTAAAAGCTGAAGTCCTTCACTGCTGCAACACAGAAGGTACCTTTGTGACTCAAAAATTGAGACCCGTTAATAAAAACAGAAAATGAGCCATCTCTCAAGAGGTTATGGACACAATTATTAAGTACTTCACACTGAAGAACTTAAAGAATGAACTGTATGTGCTGAATACTTTTCTGTAGCATTGTAATTAATGCCAGTGGTAAAAATGAGGGAGAGGGGAACCCAGATGCTTAAACCAGCCAACTTAATATCAATTCCTAGAAAAATGCTGCAGGTAAGATCATGCCACTTGTAAAACACAGTAAAAGGAACAAGAAACAAATCACCATCACTATGACTGGTCCATGAAACATCATGACAAATGACTTCTTTTTTTCCATGATAAGGCAAGAGGCCTCACAGGGAGGAAGCAGAAGCAACAGATGTGTTACAACTGTAATGCTTTTATCAAAGGCTTATGTAGCTTTACTTATAAAGCAAACTGCTATATCTGTCTAAATGAAGCTACTTAATGGATGCAAAATTGGTTAGAAAAGCAGTTAATTGCCAAATTAGAAGGCTACTTCAAGTGAAGTTCTACAAGACAGCCAACAGCTCTAATTCTGTTCAACACATGCATTAACACATGGGACTGTGGTGATGCTATTGCCTTTGTGGATAAAAAGAAGATGGGATGAACCAAAGCAGAACAGAATAAAAATTCAGAGTGATCACAAGTAGGAGCATCTGGAAACAGGACACAATGAGAACAAAAGCAAGGTCCTATGCTTTGGCAAGAATTTTCTGCACCAACAGAGGAACAGGAAAACAATCCTGAGATATGTGGAAGACATGAAGAAAACTTTGATCTTTAAAGACTAAGCTGGGTTTCAAGGGAAGTCCCTTTTTGGAACAGACAAACCATGAAGGTTTTGAACACTTCCCTCACCTCAGATGACAGTCACAATGCCTGTTCAGGGTCAGAGAGCTGACCAGCATCTGCTAAAAATGGTGGTGGTCTAGCATCTAATTGTAGTCAGCAGAGTGCAGGCAAACATTCCACGTAGGAAAACTGCGTTTGTTATATATAAATCATATACGCTTACCAGGCCAGATCTTCCAGAAACAAATATCAAATGGAGTTTTAAACCAGAAAATACCTCTTTCATTTTATATGAAAAGCATTTTAAATACATACCACAAAGTGTAAGCATGCATCCACTGAATCAAGTTTCTGTCATAGTAAGAGGACAGATACCACTTCTTTTGAACATCACAGCTGACAACTGTATGGCTGCGCTTGCATAACACCTTACCTAAGGAATGTGCTGCAGTGGTTTTAGAACTAAAAAAACGGCCTAATCCAAGATCTCCCAGCTTCACCACCCCTGTGGCTGTTATAAACACATTGGCTGGTTTTATGTCTGCAAGAAGAAAAAGGTAAAAGGTCAAAGCCACAAAAGGTTATTTGGTTCTAATACTGCAATAGAAACATAGCCTGGAGCGCTCTCTGTACAAAAGAGGCTCCAGCAGAACTGTGTTTCTTTATAGCTTTGATAGGCTGAACCTTCCAAGACTTCAAGCTCTGCACATACACAAAAATCAGAGTGTACTTCCCAGCATACAAGAAATACCAATGAGGGAAGAAGCAGGAAACAGCACAACAGGATAGAGGCAACCTCTTTAATCGATGGACATCAAAGGAACAAGTCTGCTTCTCTTTGGAAATGATTGTTTTCTGCAGGAAACTGTATTGCCCACCACTCTCCCCTCACACCAAAGACCAATTCTTGTCCCCTATATACATAAATTCTGGGCTCTATACAGCCCAGTTTGTTCATGGAGCATAAGAATTACTAGAACTCTGGTTTCCCCAGCAGTCATGTCAGGATTCAGTCACTGAGGCTCATTCCTCACATTAAAGATGAGGAGATATGCAAGGCTCCAAATTTCAACCAGCAATTACAGATCTAACTGCAACTGATAAACTGCATCAGGGGATATATAAAGGAGCAAAAACAGTATCACATTGCCAAAAAAAAAAAATAGTGAAGAATTCATTGTTTCAAAAGAGAAAGGAAATAACCAGAAACATAGATTGGTGCCTTTTGGGATATTTGCATTTCCTGGGTCAAGTCCTTCACAAAGCATTTCACTTATGCTGAAAGAAGCAGTGTAATTTTTGTGTAAGGTTCAAAGATACAAAAAGTTCTAAGACAAGATGAAAAAATACTTAATGAAAATAGAGACCAGATTATGAGAGTGTGAGACATATTTGTATTAATATTTCAGGAAAACTTGCAAGATGGAAAAACTCTTCTAAACTCTCTAAGGTCACAGCTAATATAATGAAGACTATTTCTTAAGAGTTACTGTAGCCAGTAGCCTCAGCATTTTAGTTCTGACACTTTCCTAATGGCAAGTTTGACACTTCTACTTAGTAACAGTGTCTGGAATACAAAGCAGCTCATCTTCCTAATACCACACTCACTTCGGACTGAATCCTTTAACAATGAGGCAAAGAGACAGAAGGAGAAACCCATCTTGCAAGCTCCAGCCTCTCTAAACATGCATTGGCTGAACATCAGCATAATTGTTTTTGAATGTAGGCGCTTACTAATTGGAACATTATATTATTATTCAGTGAAAAGAGACTGAATTAATGTTACCTCTGTGCATCACCCTGCGGGAGTGCATGTGTTCAACTGCACTGCATAACTGCACAAAATATTTCCACACCGTCCTTTCCGGGATTAACCGTTTCTGCTTTTTAAAATACTGTGGGAGGAAATAAATAAAAGATCAGTGAAAAAGCATCATATTTGACTCCTTCCTAGACTTGTGTTCGTCAGCTGCAGGTTACTCATGTCTTCCACATCTGCAGCAGCATGACTTTTCTTCTGATTAGCTTTTAACTCCTTCTCTCTGTATGTAAGCTTCAATGCAGTTCACTAATTAACAACTATTACGAAAAATATGCTTCAATAGGTTTGACATTTTTGAATGGACACCAATTATGATTAGCATTAATCTCCTTAATTACCTTGCAAAACATATTTAACGCCTCAAAACAACAAATGTCTCAAATATTTTGCCTTAAGTAACAAAAGATCATTAAAAAAATAATCTTGTAAACATTCATTATTGTACAGTCTATAACAGCAATAAAGTGATCTGTTTCCCATTTTAAAAGATGGCCAAAGCATCAATAAAGTATCCATGTTTCTTCTGTGATCAGGCAGAATAATATATTCTATTTCATGCATACTCAGAATACTAAATTAACTGAACTATCTCTGGTGAGACAGAAAGACACTGCTGATCAAGAGACACACAGATCTGGAAAAAGACCGTTTTGCGTGCATGTAAGCAGTGCCAAGCAGAGCTGAGTCCAGATTCCACGGACCTCTGGGCACTTCTAGCTCTCAAATAAAATAATCCTAAACATAATGCACACAACACAAAGGACTGCAGCACAGTGATTGTTCTCTTCAATACTCTTCTTCGCAAGCAACTTATTACAGGAATAAACAAGCAAGACTAAACATATATATTCAACTACACTTTTTCCATTTCAAAGATGCACAACAGCCATGTATGTCACATGGAAAGTGTGACAGCTTCCCTAAGGCATCCCAAAACTGCACTGCTTTGGATTAGTAGTCCCTGACTTTTCACTGCTTTGGATTATCAGTCTCTGACTTCTCATTGTTTCTTCCCATGCAAGATACCGAGTCAGTTCTTCATCCAGAGCATTAACACAACACACTTACCATACACTTCCAGAGGTTTAAGATTTATCCTCACCCTTCAATATACAAGGTGCCATTGGATAACTACCTCAAACACTGTACTCCCTTTCTGGCACACTATAACTGCATTTCTTTTGCATCGTACCCTTGAGAATTTCCAACAATGGCATGCAAGAACAAGAATAAAGGAAGGGAATTGGTAGTTGCCCCTTTGTGTACCTTGTGCTTTTTCCTCTCAGTACAGACATCTGATGTCCATTGTCACATTTTATATTTTATGTGAAATGCTGTTACTGGTTCGTGTTTGACTCAAGTAATGGCAAATTCTCTTTTGCAGATCAGCTGTGAAGGGGCACAACCCTGCAATTCCCCAGGCAGCAAATCTGACAGATTGCAACAGTTTCAAACCAAAACTTGATAGAGAGCACAGAGGAATTGCAGAGGGTGAGGGGCAAAGTGTTATATACACAATAAAATTATTTAATTCTCATTAAAGTATTTAAGAGTGGATATGCAAGACCACAAGTGATAATTTTCTAAATGTCATGTCCAATAAGATTTGCTTGACATTTACAAGAAAGTCCCAGCTCTCCAGTGGGTTTTCCTGCAGCTCTCTCTTACACCAGCTTTACAATACCTCATAAATAATGCAGGCACCAGGGGCGTGACAAAGATAGTCCCCGTTTTTATCACTCTCACACCTTCAGAGTGTTGTTTCTGCTGTTCCTACCGCCTTGCGGAAACTGAAAATCCTCACAGAAGCTTCAACTCCCAGGGGATGGGAAGGGTGTGGAGTGACTCAGGGGCAGGCAAACTCCACTGATGCAGTTAAAGCTATATTTAGGGGGAGACTTTGGTTCCCTCTTGGTTTTAATTTTGTTTGGGTTTTTTTCCTTCTGTTAAAAAAAAGAATGGAATTCCAGGGTTTGCACCAATGCAAAAACATCATTTATATGACCTAGAAAAAAATCTTGTGCATCTTCTTCGAGCCTGATAAACACGTGGGAAAGCAGACCAGGCTGGGGAATGTTGGCAGAAAGCACACAAGTTACAGTGCTGTTCAAGTTACCAATCTCAGAATCTAGAAATGAGGGTTTGGTAAAATGTAACTTCTACTCATAAAGAGTTAAAAGGTAATTAAAAAAACCCCTCACACTGATAACGTGTTTGTAAGTAGGGAATGTTTTAACTTAAAAACTATAAATGACAAAGAATATGAGTATTCTCTATGATGATCTCTCACAATTGTGCAGGTAAAAGTTTTTGTAAGCTAACATCTAAAAATCAAACACAACACTTGCCCACCCCAGGACAATCACAGCCCAAACTCCTGCTCTCACAATTCTCACTTATTTTCCATCTTTAATCACAACTACAAAAACCCTAAGATAAGATCCTTTCTGAAAACCCTTGCGACAAAGATGACTCTACAGAATGCCCAATCTGAGCAATTCTTCATGGATGGGAAGTGCCAAATTCACAGCCCTTTTGGAAGGAATGTCCTGCCCTGCCCTGCAGACAGCACTTCTCAGAGAGCCCACAACTGAAGCATGAACTCAGGCTCTCCTGAAGGCACTGCCTGCACCCTCTCCTCATGTAGTTTCTCTAAACTCCAGTGCTTTATGACAGGTCGAGTACCCTGTCAGGTAGCTTTCCATTTCACCCCATCTCTAAGGATAAGCATTATTATGGAGCTAGATTGTACAACCAGGAGATTGTGTCACAAGACAGAAAGGTGGGAGGAAAAAAACCCTCTGCACTCATGGAGGGGCAGAGTGGTATTTTTCAAAATCTATCTTTACAACGAAGTAACAACCTTCTTAAGTTATGCCATTTCGTTTCCCTGTACTCTGTACACCCAGCTGGGGTCAGGTAGGGAAGCAATGTGACACTATGTATCTGCCTTCTGTCTACTCCTCCAAACTCTTCCTGACTCCTAAGTGCTGCTGAGACTCAGTAACCCCAATGTATCCATAAAGCTAAAAAGAGGTGAGTGACTCCTTTACGGTTCCTGTAACAGTACTAGTCGCTCTACAACCCTATGACATCATAGTCACATCATCCAAACACAGTAATTTTGCTGTGGTCTGAGGAAAATGAACCACTGTGCTAATTAGAGGATGACGTACTAGGGGACCTGCTGCTCCATTAGCACCAGTTCAATAGGATGTGCTCTGACAGTGGAAAAGCTGTGCCAGGACTCATCCCTCTCACTGTCTCACATGTCTCCAGCCAGCCAGCAACCATCACAAAACTTATTAAACTTTTGCCTTGCTAATAACTATAAATGGTAGCTAGAAAAATGCAAAAGGACCCGCAGAACAGTATGTGAATACATTTTCAGCACACATTTTGCAAAGCAAAATGACCACAGATGAGTACACAGTCATCTTTAGATTTCACAAATTCTTCGATGAAGACAAACATGGGATTATCCGGACCAGCAGGATCTGCTGCGGGCGTTCTACAACGATCTCGACACTGCTGAATAATTGGATGCTTTCTGGAAAACGAACAAACAAAAAGTCAGCACTGTTAGACGCTGCCTGTGAGCTTTCACTCCCTACTTCGAAGAAACCGCCTTTATCTTCAGCCTACACCACGCTGGAAGCGCCTCCAGTTGGGTGCGATGACCTCCCTTCTTCGGCTTAAGTCCTGGCGGGCAGGGGGACATCTCCACTGCCCCAGGCAGGCTGCCGGTGCTGGCCTGAATGAGCAGCGTGTACGGGCGCCCAGCAGGCCGGACCCCGAGGCACCGTCGGCATCCGCAGGCAACCGGATTCCCCCGCAGCAAGAGCGCACCAGGCCCTGCTCTGTGGCCTCGCAGCCCCGCTCGTTACCGACAAACCACCGAAACAAGCCCTAGGGACCCATGAGGGCACGAAACCGAGGTGGCCGCCGCGTTCCTCCAGGGGTCCGCGGCTCCGGCGCCACTGAGGAGGAGAAAG
>JANHGB010060920.1:0-16150 GCA_026283785.1 Coracopsis vasa
GTGAGGTGTCCCTGCCCATGGCAGGGGGGTTGGAATTAGATGATCTTAAGGTCCTTTCCAACCCTAACTATTCTATGATTCTATGTATAAGGCACACAAACACAAATGTATAAACATATATGGACATTTCCTACTGCTTGTTTTCCAAATCTATCTTTCCATATATAAGCACTGCTGCAATGTAAGCGACTTTTTAGGGAGAAGAACTATTACTTTTGTCAATTCACTTGTGTCAGATCATAGACAGCCCAGGGACTGCAGATGGAAACACCCTAAGGATCAGGAGTTTCTGATGACTGACAAAAGCAGCACAAAGTGCAGACAGAGTGTGAGTGAATAGGGAAGGTGTAAATGCATTAAAAAAAGGATAGAAAAGACTGCAGCCAGCGAGTTTAGGACTCATTCAATCCCCTGGCCACAAGCCACTGATGTATCAGAAACTATTACAGCTACGTTTGTGCCTCTTACAAATTCCCCATTGTAACTTCCGCTTGGAACTGGCCTTATTGCTGTCAGGGTGTATTTTTACCCACATTTACTTGTGCAAGTTAGAACAGATGTTCAGTGAAATACCATTTGAGGTAGGCAGGGTAGACTCTGAAGATTATAGAGCTGGCTGAAAATTTTATGGTGAAGTAATTTCATGAGAAAATGACAATCCACCAAAATCAAAAGGTGTTGCACAAGGCTGTTGGCTTCACAGCCTTCTGGCAAGCATTGTGTCATGATGACACTAGTCAGGCCATTGAGCACCTGTGAGCCTCATGATAGGGCTGCCTCAGGGGCCTTAGGATTTTCAGAGATTGTCATGTGCAGCTTTCCAGACTTCTGTACCCCTTCCAGTGGTGACAAAGCCGTGGTATCATGATCCTTCCTGAAGGCCTGGCTTCCTCTTATGGTGCAGGGAGCCTGGCAACCTTGAAAACCCTGAATCATGCCAAAGCTCCAAGGTCTGTCTCTCATGCTCATTGATCTTGGCTCTACATGATGCCAGGGCTTCTAACCTCCTGGCTGTCTTATTGACTTTGTTATTATAGTCAAGCCAAGAGCTGCAGTGCTTAGCTTTCCATTCCCACTTTCATTATGAGCTTGCTAAACCAGCTGATTTGATACATTTCTAGTTTTCTATATGTAGGCATCTTCATTTTTCTTTTCAAAATTAAGCATTCTTGGTCAGCAGGTCTGCATTATTGAGGTGATGTCAGTTCAGCTTTATATTTAGATGTGTCTCTGTAAAGCCATAAGCTTTTAAGGACAAAATCAGCTCCTCTGCTCATCTAATTAAACTACCTCCTGTGCTGGAGGCTTTACTAGTAAAAAGGTGCCTCTGACAGGAAATGTCACATATATATGGATTTTTGCCAAGAAAGGTTGGACCAGCTGAATCTTGAGATCCCTTCCAATCTGGTACTCTATGACTCTACATGGTTTTCTCTTTGCACTGATATTTTAAGAATGGGAAATTTTTTAGGTCATAATGTTGCTATGTCAGCTAATATGGGTATGCCAGCTAATCTCAACAGACACATGCCTTCTGCACACTGGCAAGACTTGAGTTAAGGATTACCTCTATATTCTATTTCAGTTTTCTGGAAAAAAGAGCCCTCAATGTATGACAAGTGACAGTTAACTGACCAAATGCTGGTTTTAGGCTTCACCAGAAGGAAGCTGAGGTGTCACTGCTGAGTGGTCTCAAAATTTTTCTTTCAGCCTGGCACAAAGCTAACTTGCATCTGTAGTGAAACTTGGGTCAGGGAAGCAGGGAAATAGCTGCTGTGTATGACAGGGAGCACATGCTGTGGTAAGCAGTCATAACAGCAAAGTCATATTTTTCATCTCCCCTGCTGGAGCCAAGAGAGGAGATTGCGAGAGAGAAATACATAATTATTCACTTTTTAAGATAAAACTGAAAAAAAAAAATGTTATTTCTCAATTCTAAAGCAAACCAGTAAGAGTTCTGAAAACTTCAGGAACCTGCTCATCTCCAGAAGCTCATCTAGCACAAGCCTCACATCTCTGCTGCAAGGTAGCTGTGATAACTTCTCATTACCACCCTACTGCAGATCACTAAACAAGACCAGTTGGCTTCATATTTTCTTTTTTATGGATTTTCTTTCAATGCTTAAAATGGCCTAGCCAGACATCTGAAGAGTAGTAGCAGAATCCAAAATTGCTCAAAGAGAAGACAAATGGAAAATAGCTAAGGTTGATTGCAGCTGCATCAGAACTAAAGTTTATTTGCTTTAAAATAAAGTTTCCTAATTTTTTTATTATTATTATTTGTGTCTTCCCTTTGACCTCAGTGAAGAGCAACACAGAATGCAGAAACTTTTGCAGGAGTGGACAGACTTTGTGCTGTTGTTTTCCACAGAAAGGCACTCAGAGGCATTCAGATCACACTACTTTAAAACAGTAGCTACCAAGTTTCATGTAGAGTGGGGTAAAATATTTTATGTAAATTATATATTACACTAAACTGCATTTTTCCTTATAACTGTGCATGCAGCTCGTAAGCTGAAACATGACACTGAAATCTCTGCTTGCCTGCCACATTATTTCATGCAACACTTTCATTGGTTGGGGTTTCTTGTAAAGGGATTTCAGTGTCCTGTTGAGACTAAAGAGAAAAGATATGACAAGTTCACAGGAATTGTGTTACCATAAATAGGAAAAGAAGAAAAATAATGCCAAGGTAATGCTAAGCACATCAAAACTAATGCAAAATGAACTACTCTAGTGGGACAATTTAAGGAACTTAGTAGCAGAGCAGTCAGTAAACTACTAGTTTTGAATGAGCATAGTATTTTGAGGGTAACCATCAATAACAATTTTGCTTGATAGCTATAAAATTGCTATGTGTATTCAGCTGTAATTTTCTAGCATCTTTAAAATGTAAAGGATCCTCTAAGTTAGCTGAAAAGACTTACTGAAAGTCAACATAAGAGCCATGCCATTGGTTATATGACAGAAATTTAAAATTAATAGAGTCTGCTAAGCCAAGAGAATTATTGACTACTCTCACTGCTTCAGCATCCTTTCTTACAAAATACTCTGCCTAGTACATAACAGGAAGACAGATACATGTGGCAGCATAGTATCTCACATTGGACTGGGAAATCACTGACATCAAAAGATGGTTATTAGAACTTGGTGTATCGCTGAAGGTATATCAGAATCAGATGTAAACAATGACGGCAATCTGGGAGACAGCATTTGCAATATTGATCTATTTTGAACATGCTTGGACAGCATGAGGAGCCTTGCCATTTTTACTGCATAAGGAAAGTGTCTCCTTATGCCCTCTGTTTTTTTTAGGTCAGGGCTGTCTGAAACAAAGTTCTTCCAAGAAGATGGGGAATTTTACATGAGTTCAGATGAACTAATTACTGCATGTTCTGTCTTGGTACTCTGCTGAAACATACTTTCCATACTTCACTCTGTCTAGCACATATTAAATCCTGCATTTAGGTTAGATAAGTGCTTTCTTCATTTTTTCCTCTCACTTCCCACTGAGCAGCAACCACAGCCCTTCACCATGGTAGCAGAAGGAAGAATTTGGTGGCTTGTGTTGCAGTGTCACAGGCACAGGAGGAAGCATACAGCTGTGTTTGCACTGTGTCTGCTGCATATGCAAGGTGTTCCTTGCTCACTGGGATGAAGAAGTAGGTTGGATGAAAATGCCCTGTAAACCATGGTCCAGGCTCTTGGCTGCAAGCTGAACCACACCAACTTCCAGAAGGGCATGTGTGAAGGCAGGACTGCAGTCTTTTGTCTCGCAGCCCAGTACCACAGCATCAGAGAAACCATCAGTGTGAGACTAAAATCAAAAAGATATGCTTTTTCCAAAATATGTAAGTAAATGTTGGCCAGCAGAGGATGTCACAGAGGAATTTAGCAAGGGTCAAGAAAAAAAAATATAAAATATTAGCAACAAGAATTTCAAGAATGATTGTAACTATCAGACAAAAAAGAAAGCAAGTATTACATCTCATGAAGTAAGAGTTAGTCAACCTCTGAATACCAGAAAAGAGGCTGATATTGGGGATGTGCACTTCTGTGTTGACCTGCCTTCATTCACTTCCCTTGTGTGGCCTGTCTACTGCTTGCTGCCACTAATGCTAACAGTGGTGTTCACATAGCTAATCTAGTCTGGACCTTCTTATTTGCCTCAAAATATTCTTAAAACATTATTCGATATGTATGACAGACCACTGGTTGTCCTTTCCCTGATTGTTCCAGCCAAGGTCTGGACACTAGCTGAGCTTCCTCATCTGATAAGGACAAATATCCAGTCCTGACCAGGCAAGCTGCAGTCGTAGAAATAACTGGTGTTGGACATAGTATTAGAATATACATGAGCTTTATCTGCAATGTTAACACCAAAAAAGTGTAAGAAGAAAACTAGCTTAAGTTAAGGAATGCTACCTTGAGAATATCCCTCTGTCAGAGGAAAATGTTGTGCTCATTCAAATAAATGTGGTATGTCATTTAAGACATAGCAGGTACTCAGCTATCAAAATGACCATGCTGTGGGTGTGTAAGCACCAACCCAGATGGGGTGCATTGGCCACTAGGCAGCACGTGGGGAAAGAGATCACAGGGAAATCATCCTTTGTGTTAGTATAAACCAGGTCTCTGATGCATCTTTGATTTGTCTGTCTTCTGGTGCTGCTTCTCAGCTGCAGGATGAGTGCTTCATCTCCCATGCCATGCATCCAAAAAAGTACTCTGGGGATTAGGAACAAGGAAGGAAAATTTAGACTTCCTATGGCTCCCTGCTGTCTGTCTTGGAAATGTACAGGGCCTAAACTCTCTGCTCTTAAGTCTGTAGCAATAAGGTGTTAAACAAAGAGACAGTATGTACGAAAAATTAAGAAAGTATTGTATTAGGAGTTCTTTGTAAAGAAGACCTCGAAGTCTAGCTCTTTCGGGTAGAGACCAACCCCTATGTTAGTTCTGCAAAAACTTCAGTGTGCCTTAGTGAGACAAGTGGCCAGACTAAAGAACTGTAACCACATTGTCCCTCCAGAGGCTCTAAACCCCCATCTCCTGCAGAGGAGCAAGATGGAACAAAGTGCAGCTTGGTGGAGTGAAGCTCTCCCAGGAACTCTATGCGTGCACTCAGATCCAGGGAACTGCTGCCTGACCTGAAAGATTTTCACATGGAAACAAAATCCTCCTGTTTACAAAGAGGGAGATCACATGTGAAATTTCAGCCATTTCAATGGGTATGAGCAAAACAGGGAAACCTCAGGGACCTACAAAGAATTCTGCAAAATGTGCTTTCGAAAACACATTCAGTGGTCATTAATCTATTGTTATCTAGGAATAGCAGACTGTATTACTTGTGAAATATCAGCACTGTTTTTCACAGCTATTAAAAACTTGGTATTGCACCATCTCTGGATGAGCATGTGTCAGATAAAATGAACTCTAAGGAAACTGTATGAAAGAGAAAATGAAGAACTTGAAGAACTTAAAGAGCTTAAAGAACTCAAAGCAGGAGACAAATCATTTTGGTTCCTTTGACAAAAACCAGCCTACAACTTTATTTTAATTCACTGGAACTTCTACTATACTTAGTCTTAAGCACACAGTTACATGCTTGACAGGAGCGAGGATTTTGTTGCTGGTATCTCTTACCATTAGAACAAGAAAACAGTGGTTAATACTCTCTGCTGAACTCCAGAGTCTAACAGAGGACATGCCTGAACGAGTTGTGTGATTAGTTACAGAAAGACCACCCATATTCAGACCTATTCATGGGATCATGACAGCAGATGCCAGAACGTATATGCAGCTCCTTTGCAAGGCAACGGTAAGCTTCAGAAAATCACAGCTACATGTAGTGAGGCATCTAAAATAATTTTTTATTGTGAGGTAGCTCTGCGTGCACTGAAGACAAAGAAAGACAAAAAAGCTGTTTAGTGGCGCAAGCCAAAGGCAAAGCTTTTCCATGGCAAGCAGGCAGATGTAGAAAACATCGCCTGAAAACTTCTGACTCTATTCCTCCCGCAGCGTGAGCTTTAAACGCAGCAAGAGCAGGCAGGGGAAGGGTTACTGCTTTCCCAGCTGTTCACACAAAAGGACACTCTGCACCTGTTCCCAGTGAATGAAAGTTTGCTTTGTGTGAAAGCAGTTCATCACCCCAGCGCTGGCGTCATGGTGGTGGAGCAGGGCAGAGCCCAGGAGCATTCTGGCTGGAACCAGCGCTACCAAGGAAGAGGGAGGCTGAAGGGCAGGCCCGTTGCAATCAAGCTTCATTAGCTTTAACGTGTAAACATGCCCCCACTTGAAGGCTGATGTCACAGCAAATGCAAACAGCAGGGATGGTCAGCTAAGCGCAAGCAAGAGAACATGTATTTTTACCATAGTCCCAGCTCTATTTAGTTTACAATATTTTCTCAAGGCTGGCTTAATTTTCGAACTTACCAGTGAGCTATTTTTCAGAAAAACCTGTTCTACACTGTCCCTGTATAATTATAAAACAAGGTATTCCATGCTTCCTTTGATGTTCTCTTAGATAGATATCTGCTAAATTATGATTTGCTCAGTAATTGTCATCAGGTTTGTGCCAGACCCTCAGCTGGGGTAAATAAGTTTGAGTCTGTGGAATCTCAGGGGAGTCCTAGAAGTTCACTCCAGTGCAGAGCATCTGGGCTGTTTTGGAAAAGTCAGTTCTCAGGTGATACAGTCATGGCAAAGGCATGGACTATGGCCACAGCTAGAAAACACAAGGAGCTAGGTAAGTATTTCTGTATTAAAAAATAAAAGGAGAATTAAAAGCAAAACTCTGTAACTAAAATATCAGCTTCTCCTTTTCTCATGTCAGCTGGTGACCCAGCACTTTACACGCTTCTCCTCCTCAGCACAGGGGTCACAAACAGGGCCATCCATCCGGGCCAGCATGGCAGCAGAGGGATAGATCCAGATTTCCTCTACATCTTCACCCTTCTGACCTTCAGAATATATCACCTCCCACCCCCACTTTAATCCTGCGGTCTTTATTTTGGAGCTTATAATAAATCAATAGACAGTAAAAAAAAATCCCTGTGGGAGCAGCAATTGTGGCCCTATTTCAAAAGCTTAAATTCCCCACCTGCCACTTGACCAGCAAAAGGCTTGGGTTCCCCACTCCAGTCCAGATTATGTAAAACTATTCAAATCCTGAGTGACAGTATTTATGAAGACAGCTGTTGGGCTCTCCAACTGGGGGAGATAGGGGCAAACTCTGTGGAGTCCAGTAAGAGCTGTCCTGCTATTCCAGAGATCCTTACAATGCCTTTTTTTTAACAGAGTCTGATTCAGAGACTGTTCACACTCGCCACCACCCCTTTTTGTCCCCACCATTTTTGGGTTACGGTACTCATCACAGAAAGTGGCAGGAGGTGGTGGGGTGAGATGCTTTGTGAACTGGTCATTTGTCAACAGTGTTCAGCTTGGTACGTTTCTGGGAAGAAGATTACACTAGGAAGATGCTATCATGTTTTCAGTCAAATGCTTAACCACTCCCCTTCATCTCACTGCATCTCTGCCATTGCCAAGTATTGCCATCCTTGGTGGTATTTCAAACTACTGTTTACCAGCAGGGGGTTGAAATTCATTAAAACAAAGTGGTTTCCCGTGGCAGTGGTTACCATGCATGGGGGAAAGGCTAGAGCAAGAATCCCAGCCACTCACCATTACAGTCTATTGTGAAAGCCCTGTTGACTTCCCTGGGTTCACTGGGTTCTGAACGTCCATGCCATTAACTACAGGAGTAATTGGAGAAGCCTGTCTGTTTGCACCTTCTTTTTTTTTTTGCTTGTCTCAAAGACTGGGCTTCTGCAGAAGTCATTATGGTTTTTTACTGGGAGGTAGATCAGACCAATGAAGTTTTACTGAATGCTTAATGTCCATTTGACCTACATCACACCTGAGATCAGATCTAACAATATGACGTATCAGCATTTGATAAAACCTCCAAGGTCATAGCAAAAACATACACATAACACGCCTGTTGCACTATGACCCTAATTTTTTCAACCTTAACTTTAATTCTGATGTGGAGTTTATTCTTTATCTTTGTTGCATTTGTACAGTTACTTCTTTTTCATGTATAGACCCTGGTCTTTAATTTGTTTGGTTTGGCAACACAGAGATGCCATAAAACTGTACCAAGAGGAAAACTGGAGGTTCCCTTGCACAGAGGCCCTCCTGCTGCACCCAAGTCAAACTCAGACCCTCTCTTCCTGACACCCTCTAGGCTGCTTGGCAGTGCAGGGCATGGCCACAGCCCTTGCACTCCTACTGCTCCTAAACCAGGATCGGGTTGTCTCACGTAACATCAGTCATCAAAAAGATAGGTGGCTCACCCACCTTTCTGAGAGAGGTTGGATGAATTGCCTGCTGGGCTGCCTTCTGTTCACGGACTACAGAAGGCTAGCTGAGCCCAAATGACTTTTATAAGGCTAAGAGTAGGTAAAGCCAGTCTAGACATATGAGGTCATTGCACCCACAAAGTTCCCATCAGCATTTCAATCTGCTACAGAACTGAAAAAATTTAGAATTAGGTTTTTTAGTGTTCTATATTCTGTTATCATCCTAAATAAAAGCCAGTGCATTTAAAGTTGCAAATTTCCCAATCAAAAAGTTACACTTCTAAAGCTTTCACAGATGAAAAGGGAAAAAAATAAAAGCAACAGCAAACATTAATCCTGATGTAAAGAGAAGTGTTGTGCAAAGTCTTTCATTTAATGAAATAAAGTTATATGATTAATTTTAAACACCTGAATTCATGGTATTACCATTTCCTTAATAATGAACACTTCTTTCTGACTGGAAAGATGTTTTGAATTATTGTCTATAAATTTTGAGACAGAGGTTAGGGAAATAGATCATGTATACCCCGTTAAATGAACTGAACACTCCTGATCCAGAGAGACTGTCAGCTTCCTTTGCAGGAATGAGAAGTATTCATCGCAAGTTAAGTTGAAATGAGAATGGAAGGCATACAATCCTTCACAGTAAAAGTTCTTATATATGCTTCCATATTGAATTTATTGCTAATTATTTGACTATATGAACAGCTCATAGACGCAGGTATGAATTATAAATATTTATGAACAGGGGACAAAAAAAAAAGCAGTTAGAAAATGTCTACCCTTCCCTGATTTGCCTTGTCAAACCATACATATTCCATTATTTGTTTGCCCTTTCTTCCTGAGAAACATCACTGCAATGTATTAAAAAGCTTCACAGCAAAGAGGGAGTCACCATCAGGTTCCACATCTGCACCACTATTTGCCACCAGAGAATGTACTCTAACAAGGCTGAGACGAGGGAGAAAAGCTAAAGTCTAATTTGAGGAAGTGAGCTATGAAAGGGTGATTTCCTCACTGGAGTTCAAAGTACCCAGGGTTTTTCTTTGCCTTGGAGAGACTCGGCAGCAGTTTCCCAGTGGTGCTGCCAATGGGCATGCTCTGGATAAACACTGCAGTTGTTCTTCCCACACACATTTGGGACATGGAGGCCTCATCCCCTGATGTCAAGGCACCTGCCACATCCTGGGATCATGCCCAAACCACTTGTTAACCCAGCAGATACATTAACTACAGTGAACTTGGCAGTTTCAGGTCAGTCCCCAGAGACAACTTTATCAGAAGAGCCATTTGTTTCCAGTGGGAGCAAATACAAGCACCTATCAGACTCCTTCTTTCCATAGCTCTTGCCAGAACCCGATGGAAAAAAAAATAGCAGAATTTCAGCAATCAGGGTTCTTGCTACCCTTATTTATTGACAGTGTTTTGTTTGATTTTATGATATGTCTGGCTATCTAGCCTGTAGCTCTAGCAAGGTAGCAACAGCTTTTACCAGAGGGAAACCCAAATCGTGTATGCAATATTTCCCTGAATGCAACAGCATTCAGATCCGGCTGTGCCAGCGCAGCAATGCAGGCATCATTACCCAGAACATGAACCTATACAGTTTTCATCTTTATCAATTCCTTCATCCTTCCCTTTTGAACTATTCCAGACTTCAACACACACCGAGTTCAGAGAGAGTTCAAGCTCGCTGCTTACATCAGGAGGGCTAAAATCTTTGGTTTCCGTTTCACAGGGATCGCTGCAGGTTCACAGAGCGGGTAAAAGGTGACACCTAATATTTGTGCCAGCCTGGCACTCACTCCATGCTGTTCAGCCTTCTAGCTCTCTGCTCCTCACAGAGCTGGGATGGAAATCCATTTGCAGCTAGAAAGGCTTGGCATATCAAAGGGGTGCTGTCAAAGCGGTAGGCCTGAAATGTTATCTGTCCTCTCTTGTCTGCATTTGTTTACAGAATACACATTGTCTTTTCAATATAGAAGTGTTTTATATCCAGGCACAGCTTGGAGTGAATACTTTTCTAGGTCACTATCAATGTCAGAATCAGTAACAGCCCTAGTCTGGTGAGTACGCAAAGGAAAAACAAAACAAAGTACACGCACACAAAATGGGGAGAGGGTGAAGATATCTTAGGAACAACTTTGTTTGGACTTGCAGAACATTAGCAGAAATGACTATGAGAAAAAGCAGATTTTTGAAAGTTAAAGAGACTATACGTCTATATGTCATGCACCTTCCCAAATGGAGGCTTCAGATTTCATAATTCAAAGAAGGCATAATATATTGTTTTGGTTTGTTGACTTATTTGTGGTCTGTGATAATGTATCATATATCAGGCATCATCCATTACACTACAGTGCATACTAAGGGGAGGGGTGGAGAAGGAAAAACTGCATTCCTACACATGGAAATGTTTGTGATAAACGGAAGCCGAGAGAATTATCACTGAACTGCGTGTTCCCAATATTAAAAAGTGCAACACTTTTTTTGATCTTCTTTTGAGTCCTGCTGAGACATTTGCTTCAAAAAGAAAATGGTGGTAGCAAAACCAACAAAGTACTGCTGCTGAATTAACGTGCTATTTCATTTGCTGCTTTAAAATGTGTTGCACCATTTAACATTATCCGTTTAGTTGTAACAGATTAGGCGGCTGATCTTTATCACACTGGTGTAAGTAGGAACAAATCCCTTTCTGTTTGCTTAGAGAGCAAGTTGCAGCACTGGCATTCAGGCCATAGCAGAAGGCCTGTTCATAGGAGGACAAGGGTGACTTTCACCCTGCAAAGGGTATAGCACTTGCTTCTGGACTTGCAGGTGTTCCCAGCCTGACAGTGTGAAGGTTTTCCATTTGCTAGGTGCAGACAGCGTTACAGGTAACTTGCCAGCAGTTTACCTAGTCTTTTTGCTCTCTCCTGTTGGCTCTGACCAGTGCAACATGGTCACTTACTCCTTGTTGTGCTACAAATAGCAAATGAAATCTGCCTTGACATTCCTTCATCCATGCCCTCCCTCCAAATCAAATGGGTCTTTTAAGTACATTTGGGTGGTAGGTTTGCAAAATTGTAGTCTCCCTAAGGCAGAGCCAGTGTCATCTGATTTTCCTTTACAGGATCCAGCAGAATGAGGCCCTAAACTTCATTTGCAGCCTGTAGGCATTACAGTAATATCACTAATTTAATACAAATGACAATGAGAGGAAGAGACATGTTATTCACAATACTAACTTCTTCCCATCCACAGATGCTTGGCAGGACTTCAGATTTGCATTTAGGGAGCTTGTAGGCTTTGCTGAAATGGCCATTCTTTGTACAAATATGCCCCCAAGCAGCAATAAAAAGAAACAGATGCAGATTAGCACTAACAAATCACATACCCACTGCAGTATACATGTAATGCATGTGAATAGTCCTACTGGCTTTATATCTGCTACAGAAGTACAGCCCTATGGAACGCATTGTCTTCTCTCACAGCATCAGATCTCCCCAGAGTTTGAAGACAAAGGGCACAGCACCCACAGAAACTGGGGAACACCAGGGAAGAGCAAAGTGAAGTGCCTAACAAGCTTTCAGAATTTGAGACATCTTGTGAAAACTTGCTTTCTCAGTTCATTCTGCTCCCCATGGGGAGGTACATGGCATGGGCTGATTCATCCATTGCATGACCTAAGGAGCCTGTTATAAATCCAGGTGGTTGGAGCTGAAGGGGGGCCTGGATGACCTGATTACTCTGATCTTCCAATTTTTAGATGACTAACATTGGGTGAAATAAATCTCACTGACGGCTGACTGAGCAATCCTGCCTGCCACACTGTCAAAAGTGAAGTGGAAGATAAGTATGTATATCCCGGGCTGCCTGAGGCAGCCAGACCTCAATCACAGCAGAAAAGGTATTCGTGGCTTTGTAGGCAAGCAGATCAACTACAGTAGGTGCCTAACTTTGATATCATGTCTCCTTCCCTCCACTGACTGCACAGAGACAGAGCCTGGTAGCCCCAACTAGGACAAGGATCAAAGCACTTATTGTTCTGTTGGTGTTAGACACTATCATAGGTGTGACAACATAATCATACCTAGATATCATACTCATATCATACCTAGTCATCATACTCACCTAGATGAGTGACCCAAAATCTCCAAGAGTTCTCAGACTTATGGATTATGATGGCACTATGCCTTTTGGAGAAGGGATGCAGAAGTGCAGAGAGGACAAGCCAAAGGGACTGAGGGACTGACAAAAGAGTCCATAAATCTATTTTTACCCCAAATGAATCAAATTTGATTGCAAAAATATGCAATGGAATAGATGGAATGTGTGTTTATTTGTCTGTATACCTGTGGCTTTCTGTAGGAAGTCCCAGAACCTCACTACTTCTTCCTGGTTTTGATCTGCTCTCTTGTGATCAGGTGGTTTTGACTTGTATGAATTCACACCACTGCTTGCCTGCATCCTCTTGCCATGTACAGAGTCTGAGAGTCAATGACCTTCTACACTACCTCCACTGCTCTTCTCAAAGGATCTATTATGTGGCTCACTGGAAGAGCACAAGCCTGGTTCTGTTTGAGTCAGCATGACTCTTACAGTACAAACACTGAAAAAAACCTCTTCACGTAGCTAGCCTCATTTTGCATTAGTCAGGAAAGGTCAAGGCAAAACTGGAGTAAGGATAAAATTGGTCAATGTTTGGAATCAGTCCCACTTGAGCTTGATTTCCTGTTTCTGAAAAAAAAAAAAAAAACACACCAAACCACACTGCCTCCCACTATCTGAACATGAAGTTTAGTGAATGCTGCTATACATGCCACACAAACACATTTTAGATACAGTGTGCCCTGAGTGCCTTAAGAAACTATCGGCATGAGTAAGGAGGCTTCACAGCTACCAAGAACCAGATGAAATGTGAAGGCTAGAGTTTATATTCTTTCCATCTCTATCTATATTATAGGGTTTATTACTCAGAGAATTGCTTCTAAAATTAGTGGCAATCCCTTCTAGAAATATACCCATGCCAAGAGAAGAAACCAAACTGCCAGCTTCCCAGTTAGTACCCAGACCCACCATTATGGATTCAAAAGTAATCAAAACAGCCTGAATTTCAAACTGGGAAAAGGCAGACAAAGCTGGCTTGATGTTTTGTTATTTAGTTAATTAGGCTAGAAAAATGAAAGTGCAGTGTACCTACTTGATGTGAACAAAAATAATAAAAATACCAGCCTGTAGAGAGAGTAATTAGATGCATTATTGATTAAACAGTAGAAGAAAATGACAGTTTGTTAGCTGTCTGTTTTTAATGGAATATCTGTCAAAGTTAGAAATTCAGTTCCTCCCCCTCCCCCTTCAGCCCCGTCCTTCCATCTGGCATCAAATGCTTATGGAAGAACCAAAAAGCAAAATGAGACAGACAATGAAATAACCTCCAAGCTTTATGGATTTGAGGGTCCAGGAGGCACAAGTAAGCACTTCATATTAATATTCCAGTATTGTAGATGCCTAATAGCTACCCAGTAGTATCCCAGAGAAGATATCTTCTCGATTTTCTTGCTCTGTGTTATTCCAGCCTCAGTACTTTCCATTAGCTAATCCTAATTACAGTTACAGTACTTTCCATTACCCATCCTAACTACCAAAAGTATAGTGTTCTCTGAAAGAATAGAGAGAAGAGGGCTTAGGGTTTGGGGGTTTTGTTTGGGGTTTTGTGTGGTAATATTTTTTCCTTCCCACAGCAATTCACTGTCCTCTCCTTTCTGCTGGACTATTTTTGGAGTGGAAAAAGTAATCTCTGCTCACAATAAATAGATACGACCTTCTCAATTTTCTTCTGAATATTAATTCGTTACTACACATTAAAATGGAGATTTCGGCAATACTAACCTGTTTTTCTCTGGCTGAAAAGAAGGGTCATCATGGCTCACATCCTTCCAGTAATGCTAAAGGTGTGAAATCTTTCAGAAATGCAATGCATTATAGGTTCCATGAATCAACCACAGACTTTTTTATCAATGCTTCATAAGAAGTCCTATGTTCTTCTTCACAGGGATACATATAATGCAGGCAGCAAGAATACATAAAACCAAGCTATTTTATTCAAAGCCATGAAACCTTTTGTCTTCAACTTCTTGAACTCCCCACCATTATCCCTAGATTTCCTATCTCCAGATACCCAAATGATGACTCCAGCTCTATTTACCCCAACAACTCTGAATGTATATCAGTACAACTAGTAACTTCTCCCACTCTTTACCATACACTTTTTACTCTTTGTTACCAGCCTCCTACAGGTGTCCATCTTGTTTCCTCATCAGCATTTACTCTGGCACAGGTCAATTCCTGTGCAGAGCCTTGCAATACACAGCAGGTAAGACACCATTTGGGCACTAGCACATTCCTGCACATGAGTATATCACTGCCAACGAATCAGCTGCTACTCTAGATCAACTGGGAAGATGTAACTTGGTGGGAAGAGAACTAAAAAGTCCAGAAGCCGAGGTTCTTGTCCCAGGAAGAAAAATTTTGCCTGTCCAGACTGATCCCATCCCAGGTCTTTCCTGCCAGCCTGAGCTGTTCTATCCCTCCATGATTGGCCATGGCCCCCTCACAGCCTGGCTTGGCCCCAGGAATTATAGAACGATAGAATGGTTAGAATTGGAAGCAACCTTTAAAGGTCATTTAATCCACTCCTGCTGCAAGAAGCAGGGACATCTTCAACCGGATCAGGTTGGTCAGAGCCCCATCCAACCTGACTGTGAATGTTTCCAAGAATGGGGCATATGCCACCTCAATGGATAACCTGTTCCCGTGTCTCACCACCGTCATTATAAAAAATGTCTTCTTTATTTCTAGTTTGAATCTACCCTCTTTCAATTTAAAACCATTATCCCTAGTGTCCTATCACTACAGGCCCCATTAAGAAACCCGTCCTTATCAGCAAGAGGGGAATGATAGTCAGCTTAACAATGGCCATGAGAGACAGGGGGGGGAAACACATCTGAAAAGTCTCCCTGCTGCCTTGCTCAACCTTAATCTCTGATGTACTGAATCATAGATTAAAAGATAGAACAAGCTCTGGGAGCTCCTGGTAGAACTGCTGCTTCAGCTCCTGTATCACACCCACTTACAACATCGAGCGCAGACTGATTGCACTTAGCAAAGGATAAAGAGATCATGTAAAGGAAAAGCAGCAAGCAGAGTGAGGCCAGCAGAAGTCACAACTGGTTTGTTTGCTCTGGGCATTGTGTATACAATGACAAAGGTTATGTTGCTTTTACACTGAATAAATGAGGATGTGAGTGACAGAAGCTAGACAACCAACAGTGATGATCCACTCCTTCTCAGTATGGACAATACTTCCCAGCTGTGTGTTGAGACCTCGTGGAACTAGTTCTTATCTCTGTGCTGACTGCCCTGAGGTGTGAGAACAAGGAAGCAAACAATGTTCATTGTAGCCTTTTTTACTATTGACCTGGAATCAATTTGCCAGCCACAAATTATAAGCCAATCATTTTACACAGAGTAATATATAGTCAGATGGCTCTCATTGCCTACCTGCTGGAAGACCTGTCTCATTGCTGGCAAATGTGACACAACATTAGGAGTGACATGGTCAAGCCAAGCAACAGGGATGCACTTCAGCCAGGGCAACATACACACCAACCTAGGGAAGTCTGAGAAGTTGCTCTAGAGCTTGCAAATAACACTTCAGAACAACATTGTTGCTTGAACATATATATCCTTAGTTTAAAAATAATAGAGTGAACTAAATAAATAGACTCCATAGAGAATGCAGCAGAAGG
>JANHGB010060920.1:16160-55564 GCA_026283785.1 Coracopsis vasa
ATAGAAATGTGTGCATTCTCCCTTCAGGCAAGGGCACATTTGCCTTCAGACTAACTTTGAACGTTTGGACATAAGTGTTATTTCTTGCATCATCACCATGAAATAGCAAGGAGACCCAAGAAGGACACAGCCAAGAGAAGAAAGGGAAAGGGAAATGGCATTTAAAGATACAATGATTCAAAATCTGTGCAGAGGCTAGCAAACAGAGCTTGAAATTAATCATAAAACAAAGATAAGACTTTGAAATAGTGAACATGATCTGAAAAGGTAGTAGATTGTTAAGACACAGTAGTATGATGCAGTGATGCAGACAGAGTGAATGTCAAAGGACAGCTTGGCACCATGTATAGCATGGAACATAGGTAATTTTTGTGTTTTCTTGGTCTGATTCCTCACAAATAAACTCCAGAAACTTATGCTAAGGCAAATAGCTCCAACTTCAGGAGAATAATTTCTCACCTCTACACAAAAGTTCATCACTCAGTAAGCAAGAAAAATCAGAAGGAAAACCCAACCACAAAACCCCTTCAACAATAGAATGCTATTTATAAGACAAGCTATACCATTTTTAAATATTAGGAATGAGTAGGGCAAAACAAGTCTTTCTGCATATTTTGAAAATGTATCTTAGAACACTCTAACAAAAACAAACTCCTATACACATGCCAATATCATGGCTTTTAATAATGAAAAGCTAATTCAACTAATTTCTTACAGTGCAAAACAGAAAACTTGCTAGCAATTTATTATCAGGAGCTTTACTTCTATTGCCTTTATTAATGTAAGCTGCTGAGCTATTTAGTCAATCTTCCTCACAATCTTTAAGGAGTTTAGTTCACAAACTTACATACAATTGTCCTACTAATTTAAATTCTGACTTCAGAACACAACCTAAAGTCATTAACACTTCACTTCTTCTTTTTATTCTGTCTTTTTCTAAAGCAATGCATACAAATACATACATATAGGCACTTCTCTGTGTAGCTGCCTGAGAACCATATCTAAAATCTTTCATCATGTGTTCATCTTAGCATATTATCATTACTTTGGATGTATAGCAGTAAAGTCTAGTGGGCAAATAAGACTGTCAACTAGTATCTGCTTTTAAAGGATACTGTAAAGCATAAATCTGCATGGTTTAAAACATACATGATCTTATAGCATATTTAAAAGTTTATTTTAGAGATTTTCTGTCTTGTCCCTAAAATTTTCGTTGCAGAAATACATGCACACCATTCTGCTTTCAAATACCTCTGAGAAATGCCATACACAGAAATTTCACAAGTGTAAATAAAATAAACTAAAGCCAAGGTACTGTACCTAAGTTTGTTTTAAGGAGGGTAGGTAAACTGCATCCTTGGCATTCTGTTAGGTTCAAGGATGGCAAATTGCTTGTTTATGATGCAAATTACTAGACTGATTTGTGCAGCACAAATAAAACCTGCAATTTCAGCAAAGTTCTTCTTTAGCAAAGAGGAAGGAACACAATAAATGACGAAAGCACCCCAGCTATACATAAGGGAGTCTGTGTTCAATCCCCTGCCATTCTCCTGTGCACAGACAGTGTTTGCAGTTTCAGACATATTCAATAGTCAACTACTTATTCTGTATATCAGTGACACAAGGCAGCTGAGAACTGGGCTTAACTAATGAGTCTGGTCTCTATTAAAATGCATTATTTCAAATGTAATGAGATAGGGCTCTGAAAGTACAGTCTGACATTTAGACCCTCAATATTTAAGCCTGCAGATGTCTGCTAATCCTCTAAGCAATGGTGCATCATTACAGTCAAGGCAGGTGCTCATTTCTGTTGCTCACACATGCCCTAGGACATCCAAGACATCCCACACAGGCTGGCAGATGCAGAGCCTGTAGGAGATCCTTCTCTTTCTGAAACCCCAGCAGGTTATCCTAGGGCACCTCCAATGTACCAGACACTTGTGTGTGCCAGCAACTTGAACAAGTCTGTAGATAGTAGATCTAGTCAAAAGCTTCTCAGGACAGAAGGCAGGGGAGCTCAGTTCAGCTGTGTGAGACCTGTGTCTTTGTAGATCTGCAGCTGAAGGCTGGATGGGATTCCCTACTACATCTCCAAAAACTCCAGAACTATGGTTAGGCATCCAAATTGAGCTTTGAGTCTATCTATGTTGGGAAGAATCACTTCTTAGGCTCCTCTGGCTGCATTGAGGCAACCTTCTATTGACTGTAGAAGGAACCTATAAACCTGCCATGCATGTCAACACTTTTCTGTAGATAGCAAATTTAGTTTTGATACTGAGTTGAAACTCATCCTTTAAAACTAAAAATGAACAGACACAGCAATCAAACTCTTTCATTGTGAGCAACCCACTATTGTTAATACCTGAGAAAAGAGAAACAATGAATAGATCATCCAGAGATTTAATCTGAGAGAGAAAGTAAATTTTATAGTAAAGTATGAAGCTGGAAACAATGCATCTCAGGGTTTTGAATTAGATATATTTGGGGTAGAGTTACATGCTTGAAGAGTAGAACATTTCTTCATATCCGCTGTTGGAGGGGATTTAAACCTATACTTTTTACTATGGGGATACTGTCCTAAGAATCAAGCCATCATGTGCGCTGTTCTTCCACTTTCTTCCCAGAGTCACTGCTCTTTCTATGGATATGTTAAATGTTTACTGATCCTAAGAGTGAGGGAAGTATTACATTTAACAGTGCTTGAGTGCTTGGAGCACTCAGCAAATGAAAGACCTCTGCTGCAGTTCCTGTGCTATATCAAGTTGAAAACAGCTTTGAACTTAACTCTGTAGACAGAGAGCAGAAACTTTGGCTTGGTTTGATTTTATTTTGTTTTTTATAATGAATATCAGATTTATAGGTAACACAAATCAGTTTGGTTGAAACTGCAGAGAACACATAATGAATGTGACCTATTCATCCTCACTTTGACCTGCTGTTTTTTCAAATGCATTTGGCTTAGCTCTGTTACGATGAAAAAGGAGTGGAAGCAAAATTAGGAGAAAATTCAAATAAAATGCTCTGCTGGCTGCTGACATCTGTGTAGTCAACAGGGAGTAGTAAATGTTTGTGAGATCTCCCATATAAAGGCTCAATTCACACATGGAGTGAAATACAAAACATATTTTTTAAAGTTCCCTTTAAGGCCGCAAAAAGGCAGTTTCATTGGGCTGGGATAAAAGAGTTCTGAGAAAAACACGAAGAAAAGAGTAGAAGCATCCACTTTCCAGGATATCCACAAGCTATATTTATGATTGATCTGGCAACTATGTATCTTTTAAAGATAAGATCCTACTCAAGGGGAATGTTTATCTGCTCAGCATAATGATACAATACCTAGAAAATGTAGTGAGCTCTGTTTCTATATATATATACAGTGCAGCAGAACCATGATAAGTAATTTGTAAAGCAAATGAAAAGAGACCTGGCTTTTGTATGCAAGACCAGTATCTTAATTTAAGACATCACTCACTAAATGATATATTGCCCACAAACATAAGCTATTCTCACACAAGTGATACCCTTCCACCAGGAAACTGTCCTTACAATTTCTATATTCAGCAGATGCCCAGAGTAGTATATTTGTCCTTCAGAAGGAACTATTGCAAACTATTGACAAGCTATGGAAAAGCTTCAGAAGTAATTACTGAAAAGCACTGCAAAAGGGATGTTTTCAGTGCCACCAAAACCTGACTTAGTTCTTGTCTTTGTTCTATTGGCTGAACAAAGAATATTCAACACAGACATGCAATGTACAGGGAAACAGAATAAAGATGCAGACCAAGTGCTGGGTGGAAATCCCTGCTACAGGCCTCAAATGAATAGCTCCTGAAGTTATAGTAATACTGACAAAGATGCACTCTACTATATTTGTAATAAATGTTTTCATCATTTGTCAGATACTGAAAGGAAATAAAAAATAAAATACTGTGTAGCTTGCAGAATACTCGATGGCAGATAGAAGTTTTGTATTTTCAGCTGGATCTTCAAAAAAAGTATGACTGCTATGGTTCCCAAAAATGAACAACAAACTCTTGCTAAAATGCAGGCTTCTATGCTACAAAACTCCTGGGCTCTATCACTGAGTTCCATCAGGAGTTAGGATTAATTTTCCTGGACCCTACTGGATTGTTCTTGGACTTCATTAGTTTCTGATGAACAGTTGCATATTGATGAACGATGTATTGAAGTCATCAAGTGTCATTGCATAGCATTTTTGCAAATGAGATTGCTCATTACTCTGGCTTATTGATTGTCTTGCAGCACAGTTTGTAAAGACTTTGCTCCCAGGTTTACCCTTTTACAGTACAAGTGATTTTTGTAATTGGAAACCTCTTTCTTTAGTTGAACTTAATTGCAACAACAGTTGCTGTGATGATCTACAGAGTTGTGCAAAGTTTAGGATACTGATGACACTTTTGGCTTTTCAGCAAAGAGTCCAGATGAACTTGGTTTTACTGTGGAAAAGGAAGGAAAATATTGAAATCCAGCCTTTGAAATGAAAAATAAACATTCAATGTTTCAAGGTCAAGTGCGTATGTGGGAAACCAGTGAAGGTTCTGCTTTTCATGCCTGTTGGCCCCTTTTATGAAATTACTGCTTTGCATTTGCCCTCTCCTTTTGCTGTCTTACCCTTGATGTTTTGGCTGAAAGCAGGAAGTAGAGCAGTAGGTGGAAGCTCACACACAGAGGGAAAAAAAAGTTAAAAGATTTTCCATGGTAACAGGGGGTTGGGGTTTACACAGAGGACAGAGAATGTTTAATTTAAAATGTGGTGAATCCAAAACTGGCTGTGCCCACCTCTAGGCGTAACCAAAACAGAGCAGGCACATTAAGCTCAGTTCCACTGAAAACACAGACCAAGCACAAAATGGAAAAGGGCAACACAGGATGTTGAGGCCTTCAAGTGATGCGGAGAGAAAATTCCACAGGAAAGTATTAGCGTGAACATAAGCCAGCTGTGTTATTTAATGATGGGTGGCAGGTCCTCTGCGTGCTCAACTTTTTACATGTTTTCTTGTAACAGCCAAGCATTCCATTCAGGTAATAATCACAGTTAGCACAGCCACTCTGTAAGTGGCTATATAAGGGCTATATCTATAAGGGCTGCAGATTTTCAGTGAAAAGCCATTAAAGCAATCCAGTTCTCACTTTGCAATAAGCACAGCTGTGCTTTGTGTCTTGTTTGCTTGCATTGTATGTCTCAGTTAGAATTTCATATTCTTTTAATTTTGATAGATTCTGATTAATCATGAAACTTAAGAAAAATGGCTGGAACTGAGATTCAACTCGGTTTGATACCTCAAATCCCCTTGATGCTCAACAGACCTGCAGAAACTCCTACAAGTCATCTTCTGAGTGAAATTACTCTCCAGTGCCCCATAGATACTGTCCAGACTTCATTCTCCTCTCTCTTCCATTTACACCACTTAGCATGTACAAAGAACAGAAAGCAGGCAAATCCTCCAGCTAGGATTACCTTCTCTGAAGAGAAATCGCTGGCCCTGATGGCATTGCCTTCAGTTTCCCAGCCACCTTCCCTCTGCTGCCTGATAATGTTCACCTGCAGGCTGATAAAAACACATGAAAACATAGAGAAATCTTATAATTTGGGGATGTCAGGCCTTCAGCTGCAGTGAATTAGTGCACACACTTGCTTTAGTCATGATCTCTCTGCTCAATAGTCATAAGCCTGGGGTGCTATGTCTCACTTTGTGGTGTTTAGGCAGACAGAAAAGGTATGGCCTGTCCTAGTTTAAGTTTACCTGTGAAAATGGCACTGTATGTTTCCACACCAGGTGGATACCATGGTAATCATAGCCTGTGTAGGGAAAAAACAAATCCATTGTGTGGCTGAAAACCTGCTTTCTGTTACCACCTCTTGTTTTCAGGTGCTTGAGTCTGTGACAAAGAGCTGCCCACAGGGTTGAGTTTTTCCAGACAAAGTCATTGTTCTAAAGGTAAGCAGTTATTTTCAAAACTAGGCACAAAAGCATTGAAGAATTATTATCTGAGAGCTGAGAGGAGTTGTAAAAACTCTTTTCTCACAATAAAAAATTATCTGGTCTCCTTTTGACTAATTCTATAGCTGAGCTGGCTGATGTTTGGCACTTGGTATGTTTAGCTTATACATACTTAAGCCCCTAAACTGTACCTCTAGAAGGCTAAGGTGCACTTTGAAAATAAATATTTATGGACTGTATGCTGGCAACAGCAAGAACGTAGATACCAAGGGAAGAGCTCTGATAAAGCAGCAGGCATGTACTCTGATAAGTATGCTTCTGATGTAGTGTATTGGACTGGCTGAGCTGGAGTTAATTTTCCCCCTAGCAGCCCCAACAGTGCTGTGCTTTATACTGGTAGCTAGAAAAGTATTGGTAATACTACTGCTGGGCAGTGCTCACATGGTATCAACGTTGTTCCTCCAACATTCTCCCTCACCAGCAGGCTGGGGAGAAGGGCAAGATGTTGAGACGGGACACAGCCAAGACAGCTGACCCCAACTGACCAAAGGGATATTACATACTTCAGGACATCTGCTCGGCAATAAAAGCGAAGAGAAAGGAGGAGAGGGGGAGTGTTTGTTATGATGTTTTTCTTCCAGAGCAACACCTACATGTACTGAAGCTATACTGCCCAGGAAGTAGCTGGACACTACCTGCTGATGGGAGGTAGAGAATAAATCTGTTTTCCTTTGCTTCCACATGCAGCCTTTGGTTTTACTTTATTAAATGGCCTTTATCTTGACCCACAATTTTTCTCAATCTTCTTGGTGGGCACCTAACATCTAGTCAATGTCAACACACCACATGTAGCTATCCAGTCCATCCTGAGACACGAACCAGTGAGCACTTGTCAGTGCCTGACAACACCAAAGTCCACGTCTGTGCATGTGTTGGATTGAGACTGCAGCAAAACTGGTAGAAATGAATATGTATATGCAGCTGCAATGCTGATCAAAGCCTGCAGAATCCTTTGAATTTCTTATATCTGTGATACTACATATGCCACTATTCTTACATGAGTTTTCAGGCACAAGCAGACATGCTCCAAGGCGCACACAGCTGGTTTGAGTTAGAAGGTCAGTCTGTGAACTGGAGAGGTTAAGGAAGAGGCACCCCTTGGCTGGGGCACCCCCTGCTACAGAGATGGTAACCACCGATCAAATAGTGGGCAGACGCTCCTGAGGATGGAGACACGTTCGATCACCCCAGCAGGGTTTGCACTGGTTGTTTTAAGGTACACCCACAAGTACGGTACACAATATTTCTTAAGTGATTTTTAACTGAAATGTCAAAATGCCTTTGAAAACACAGATGTGGGAGTCAAAAAAACCCCAAACATAAAATACATATGGGCCCTGAAGAGCTCTCAGTAGCTGGGAGGCACATGGAAGGCGGCCCATGTTTGAGAGGAACAGTTCAACCGGCATTCAGGAAAAATTCTCTGTGAGTGTGCATGTGGCATAATAAATAACCTGATACACGAAACCTGTATTTTACTCCTTAATATCATGTAATCAACTTTCCACTCTAAAAGTGATAGGATGATCACTGTGCATGCCAGAGAAGAAGCATAACTATTAATGCATGTAGGCTGAAGTGCGTGCATGCTGGAAACACTGAAGAATTGCTTAGGATCTGAGAAGTTTAGGGAACTTTAACTGGCCTAATTAGGTACGATACCACCCCCATTTCCCTCTGCTTTTTTATTTCTTTCCCAAGGAGACATCACCTCAGGGAAAGTTCTCTGATTAATAAGTTCTCCCAACTTCAGAGATACAGAGATTGTATTTCCAGCTGAAAGCCTGAGTTACTAGGGAGGCTAGAACTGAAACTTGTTTCAGCCTGCAAATCACAGGACTATGTGCCATGGGCCAAGCTGTGTTTTGATTTGGTACAGCGTAAAGAGATTCCTATCAGAGTGCCCCATATAAACATCCAAAAAAGATCATGTTTCTAAGCCCACAGCAAGGAGCAGATGTAATTTTCCATGATTCATTTACGGGTTAAAAAAGTCAAGAGAAGTGTTACAAAATGTTCAGTTCAGTTCAGTTCAGTAAAAAATAGCTACTAGCTATACATTAAGCAACCTCCAAATTCATGATAACTTCTGGGAATGTCAACCAAAGAGCATACAGACTGGTTGGTAAATTGCTTGTGTCAAAAATAACGAGTGTGTTTGTTGAGCAAGGTCATTACAGTGGTTCAAAACTTGTGGTCAGCAGCAACATCTGGATGTTGCTGAGTCTGCAATTTCATGGCAATACAAATATCAACAGACTGGCCAAGCAGCGCAGTCAGTTTTTGTAACTGAGCACTGCAGGATATGTTTGAGACTCTGATTTATTAGAAACTTCATCAACAGCTGAGTTAAGATTTCCCCATTATAGCCTTTTGAAGTGCAAATGTGAACAAAATTACAGCACATTGCAAACCCAATATGTTTTATCCAAAGCTTTGCATATGATTTTGATTTAAAAATGCACAAGTCTGAACACTCTTTGGAATGTTTGTTTTTTCCAGCTGTAGATACACTCAGATCCAAGTACATCAAAAGATAAAATAGCTTCGCTAAAGTTTCTCCAGGGAAAAGACCTAGTAAATCCAACTATTGAGAGAAATTGGTAATTAACATGAGATGAGGTGTATTTGGCAGCAGCAAAGTACATTTCTAGTCTTCTGTCCTATCTATATATCTCATAGTTGCTGCTGAACTTTATTATTACAACAGTCTTATGAAGATTAGCCTTATTTTGCTAGCACAGTATATATTTAATGTGTATAGGAACCGATAAAAAGATCTCAAAAATGAGTTTTAGGGGTGGTGAAAGAAATCAGCTTCTTCCCATGGTTAATTCCAGGTGCAGAAAATAATAGAATTTGGTCATTTATTTATTGTAAACTCTTCATGCAGCTGTAGCTAAATATCAATAAAAATATTAGCAGTCATACACTGAACCAGGAATCAGCATAGAACCCTCTTTCTAACATTTCCAAACTTTGCTTCCTTGATCCTCTGGAAAAATCCAGAAGACTTTTTTAACAAGATGCAGAATTAAACAGCATTTTCTCTATGATCTTGCTATAACGGTCTATAAAATTATTTTCAATCAAACAATACACTTTAGATGAATGTAATTTCTATTGTAAATGTTCAAAGTTTCTGTAGAATCTTATTAGCTTCCATACTATTGTGATTTTTCCACAGAATCATGCCCAGCCCCAAATACCAAACATCACTATTTACAGAAACTGTATGTTCCTGACATTCACATTCATTACCACAACATCACTGTCTCACCCAAGCAGCAGTCAAGTGACTAATTCCTTTCAGTTCCTCACTCCACTGGCTGCCTGTTCCAGATTTCCTGACTACCTAAGCTTATTTTATTAGGTTCTCAAATGAACAGGTACCCTGATAAATGTTTTGTGCAAGTGAAAATCTAAATGCAGTATGCCTTCCTGCATGCTCCTGAACATGAGCATTTCAAGGCTTGAAAGGTGGCATGGAAGGGATGACGGGAGGGCAAGAGACAGGAGGGAGTCTCTGCATGCTGGTGATATTGCTGGTAGGGATGTCAGTCCTGCTCATGGGACCTACACTCACAGCAGCAATGTACTATTGTCTATTCAGTTTTATTTAGCTTACTAAGTAAAACTGCCAGACAAGATTTGTTGGGTTTTTTTCTGCCAGCATGTAGAGAATAGTTCTGTCCTCACTGAACCACAAATAGTACTACCCAAGGACAATGCTGATGAAATATGATATATAGGAAGAAAAACCAGAATGCTTCAAGGATTTTAATCAGGGGCTGAGACAAGTTTCAGGAGTATGAATTACCACTTAGATGAGAAGGGAGCAGGAAACAAAAAGAGAGCAATGATTGAAACAAAAAAGTCATTCTAACATTGTTATTAGTTTGCAGGTTTGAGGTGCTGGGGTTTTTTTTGCTTCTCTTTTTCTCCTTTTTAAAAGCTAAATATTAAATTTATTCAAACAGACAGCCATCTGCCCTTACTGGATTTTAATGCAGCTCCTGAAATCTGATCTGAATTCATGTAGGCAATAGTGTCCTTTGAAGTTAGCAAGCACATAAACACAAAAGCTTTATCAGTAGGGCCATTCATACAGCAGTAAAGTGATTGTAGAGTAAATTCATCCAGCCACAGCCTGTCCCGGCACAAAATCCATTCCCAACAAAGCATCTAATTTTGAGGATGGGATCCCACTCCCTGAGCACACACAGTCTCCAGTTACTCATGTGGTGTGTGGGGCATTTAATAGGAACAAGAGCAGGATTGACCCAGTGACCTCTAGGACAAGCTGCACGGCTGTTACACAGGCATATGTGGCCTGAGTCACTCACTGATTATATAGCAACAGCGAGCTGAAGCTTTAAAAAGATCTAAAAACAAGGTTCTTGTTGTGTCGTTCAATAGCTATGCAGCGCCAAGGAGGCTGGCAGAGTCTGTTTCACAGGATGGCACAGGTCAAACTGATCTGTGGTCTGTAATTTTAGCTCTCTGCCCAGCACAACGTAGCAACAGCCTCTTCTAGCTGGCTCTTCTGAGAGACCTCCTACCCACAACTTCCTTCCTACAGCCCAAAATAACAACAGTTTCTGTCAATATTAGCATAGTTCTGAATGTCTCATAATGATATAAAGCATTATATAGAGCACTACAAAACAATATAGAATGTCAAGAAGTGTCCAGTTAATCTCTGGGGTGTCCTACATTATCAGGAAAACCTACAGGTTTCCCCTAAGTCATCAGGACACTGTTAAGCAGTGGGATATCCCTCAGCTCCACTTGCCTCATCTCCTAACTCCCATTTAGCCTATCAGGACTGTTATCTGCCAAAGACATCCTCAGACACAGCAATTAGATCACCATCCTTATTTCCATCCCCATCACCATTTTTCCAGCTATACATCCACCTCTGGAAATGTCACACCGTAAAGAGTAGAGTTACAACTTCATTAAACCACAAAGGCGATTGGATACACACTGTCTGAAAGCAATATTTCCTATTATTGCAAGCATGGCACAATTTACACAAAATTGTGGCAGCTCCAGGATCATATCCTGTTGGGGTTTCATACAGCTTTGTTTGTCCTTCTGTGTAATTGCAATTCCCCAGCAACTGCAGGGTGAGTTTCTAACATAGCGGGCGTTCTTATCTACTGGCTTCTCCTGAAAAATTGTCAGCAGGTGATAACTCATGATTCATTAGTGCTGTTCTGCAGTTCCACTCCTCCCATCTCAAATCACAGTTTGATTCAGATGTCTTCTGCTATGAAGCACTTTATTAGTTTGTTAATATTTTCCAACTGTTTGATGGGAAATAATAGGAACGAGTGGTTACTCATCTAAAGCTGTATTTCCTTCAAAATTACCTAAACTCAGTCTCACATCAGACATGAGCTTCTCCTGAAAATTCTGTCTAGCTACCTAAAGTTGTATATGCATGGCAATACCTCCTCTTAACAGTATCTTAGGAAACTGGGAACAGTATAGGACAACCCCAACATTCATTTTATCTCTAGCTAACAAACAAATTGGTAATAATTTTCTTTCAATAGTTCAATAGATCAAGAGTTCCTTTGTCAACAAAAAGGCCCCTTTGCTTTATTTGGACTATATTTCTGTCATATACAACATATAAATAGTTTCCAGGCTTTCACTGTTATTTTGAAACAAATATAAAATATATCCTGCCCTGCATGTTTTTTTCCTATCATTTAATGATTTTTGTATGACACATTAGCATACCTTTTGTTGCACAGTAGGAAGTACAAGATGCACAAAAAAGAAATTCATGTCTAGGATTAACATGCAAGTGATCAAAAGATCTGGGCATACACTGACCTCAGTAGTTTTTTATCAGGAAGAATTTTGTCTCATATAATCATTTGTCTGAGATTTGAGGGGGAATTTATAAACTTGGCATGGTAAAAATATAACTCAGGAGTTTCCTCAAGGCCCTCTAATATGTTTGTCTGCTGCAACCAAGTCTCTCTCACTTTGTATTCAGTTCATAGTTGAAAAAATCCTAACCTCTGTATCCATGGAAAAGGTTTACGAGACCCTTTTGGCAAAGACAAAAGAAGCTTGTAGATATTTTTAGCTAAAATAGATCTCTTACCAAAACAAGTAAACAAAATGGACATTTTCACATCTGTGGATTTAGGCCCCAAGCAAAAAAGCTACTTGTTCTTTGCTGGGGTTTGGTTGCTCTTCTATCAGAGCAATCCATCAATATTCTCCTTTGAGGTGTCTAGGGACAAGTTCTTTTTATTATCATTCCTTATCGTCCCTTTCTGTAAAGCCTTGAACACACTCCTTCAATTTCTCAAAACCTACCCACTGAAAAACTATGCCCCACATTGATTACTTTGCACAACAGTGTTTTGGGGTCACAGATTTGGGTAACTGGATTAGGCATAAATGTTCCCATATTCTGCTCCAAAGAACTGTTGTGATCCTTCCTGACTGCTGGGGTGAGTATGAGGTGCTAGCTTTAGCTTCACACTGATTTGCTTGTACTCTGTGGCATATTAATTCTTCTTCTAGCTACCTTATCTTTTGCTACAGATAATGCACATTTTTGTTTGTCTAGGTTTAGTCCAGCCAATCTGGTTCTTTCCAGAGCTGATTAGAGCTTCTAGTCATGCTCTTCCACTACATTTTCATTGATCAAAATATCTCTTTAGAACATCAAATCTAATTGCATTTTCTACTGAAAAAACATGGCTAAGCCAAACCAAACAACAGCTTGAGGAACCTGTGTCTCCCTGAAAGGGTGCTGAATGTGAAAACCCTCTGCGTTTCCCTCATGCCACCTGCCAGCACTCTCCTGGTGCATCACACATATAAATATATGTAGCTTCACCAATTTTTGAGAGAAAAAATAATAAATTCCTTTGCAGGTAGAGGTAAAATGTTCCCTTTCTTATGTATTTGTTTAAATATTTGATCCTACAAAGAAGCAGCTGTTTCCATCCTCCCTTCCCCCAGTTATCTCTTCATTGAAGGTACACCCCAAAAGTTCAGACACTGGTGAAGTACATACCACGTGGATAAATGCTTCTCATTCTAGTCTCTATTCCATTACAAATACTCAACTGTACAAAGATCTGCCTCTAAGGACTGGAGTTCGTTGAGCCTGTGACACTGCTCTTACCTCCCAAGAGGTTTTTAACAGCTGATACTTTTACAATATCAGAGTCTCCTCACACTACTTTGCAAATCTGCTTCCTTGCAAAAGCCAACCCTCACACATACTCCTCACAAGATCTTGACCTTGCCATTGATCATCATTAAATAAAGTCTGCTCTATTGGGATAGAGTAATGTCAAGTAGTACAATTATCTTCTACCCCCAGGACTCCTCTGAGTGAGAGAAAGAGGTGAAATCCACACTGAGGGACTCACAGATGCTGAGTTGTTGGCTGCAGCAGAGTATCAACTTTGTTTTAGGTGAAGTTCAAATGTGCATCCTCAGGTCCTCTCCCTCCTGCATTGCCAGCACTCTTTCTCACAGGAAGACAACATATACACACATGCTGAGCCAGTGTATCTGTGTGATACTGCCTTAACGGAGATAAGCGCTCTTGAATTAAGGCTGCAGGAGCACTGAGGTAGCAGCTCTCCTTCTTCCAAGGGACATGTCTTTTCCAACAACACGATCCCACAGACACTCACATGAGGTCCTGTGCCTGCAGGACAAGGCTGGCCATGAGGTACACTGAGCAAGGCAGGAAGGAGAGCTGTCTGCCAGCCCCACAGCTTGCAACCTGGTGCCAACAGTCTGTCACACACACTTTCCACAAAAAAAAGAAAAATGGACATAAGATGCTTCTGCTCAGGATGTGGGTCCTGACCCCCTTTTTACATTCACTGACATTATGGGGAGTCAGAGACCAAGCTGTGGATTTTTGCACCAGGTGAGACAGAGTCTTCTGTGTGGGGATGCAAGACAGTTTACGGTATTTCTGGGTTTTAACAGAAGGATCAGCCATTAAATAAATGCAGCCAATATTTCTCAGATGTTGGCCCTCCAGGCCAAACAGGATATACCCTGATATATCCCGATATATCTTGACCTGCATTTATGGGGTGTTCAGTATCAAAATGGTCTCTGCACAAACCAAAGCTGAAGGACAGTACCATCACAAACACAGAAACAAATAGAGATCGTGGTGCATTAAGACATTTTCCTTAGCACTGCAAGAAACAGTGATGGTAAAAATCAATTGTTACAAGATTAGAAACAGGAGAGTTTCCCATGGAGCTGGCTGAGACGTCACTGTGCAAGGAGTGGGGAGGAAGGAGCAGTTGCCTCTCCTTTTCCAGTTAGGCAAAAGACTTTGCATTCAGCGTGCCTTCCTGGTCATTTATAAAAGCTTTGTGTAAACAGAACCAACAGATTTTCTGATAACCTCCACCAAAAACTATTTCTTCCTTTTCTGCTTTTGCTGTAAGGAGGCATGCGCTCCCCTGAGCACTTCATGTAACCAAGAAATAAAAGCTGTTTATTGGGTACATAAAAATTTCCAAAGAAGAAACACCCGTCAAGCCCAGCCACAGTCCTGGCCAGTGGTCTATGACAAATTCTTCTCTTACACCTTGAAAGCCCTTTATATTTGTGTGAATTTCCAAAGGCACGCTATGAATAATGTTAGACAGTGAAGCCAGGTACGGAATTTTCATCTTGGAGATAATTCAGAGCGGGTCTTACTGTTGCAAGTGAATTTTTGCCAATAAATGTATTTCAGTCTCTAGGAAATCACATGGCCAAAGCTCGGTCACTCCAGCAGCTCCCCAGAGAACGCCACGAACAAAACACTTGCTGGACACAGCCCATAATGTTGGCAGCACAAGCAGAAATGAAAGCAGACAACTACCACTATTTCGTCAGCTTTGTCTTTCCCCCAGTGAGCGCCTGTGGAGTATGCACAGCATGTTTGCGTGCACAGGCATTTAGGGGCCCCTGTGAGCAGGGGAACACAGCCAGCTTCTTAGGCATGGGCCGATAGGGTGTCCAAGGCAAAAACAGCTCCCGAGAGCAGAGGAGTAAGAGAAACCAGTGAGCCCCTGACTTGAGCACTCCCATCCTGGGGCCACAGCCTGTCTATGAATGGAGCCAGACTCACAGGGAGGTTTCCTATTCCACAAACTCTGGGGTTTGTTTCCTGTTGTTCATCAGCCAGCAGCAGCCAGGACCAGGATAGGCTCAAGAAGGCAAGCCCACGTGTAAACATTTACCAGCAATTAGCTCAGAGGTGGACTGACAGCAAATACAAACACCTCAATTCCTTACCATGTATTATTATGGACTTAACACCATCAGTTCTTATTGATGCACGTGATCAAAGCAGGATTTAACGGTCTAGCCTGAAACTGCCTACCATGGAGACTGTCTCAGTATTGCACCTGGGAGATGCTTATTTACAGCTTCCCAGGAACATACTAACAGTGTTACTTGCTCTGGCACCAGTTCCACTTGCACAGACCACCCAGGCCATGCAGAAGAGTTTGAAGGCAGCAGTGTAACAGCAGAATGTAGCACTTGTTTCTTCCCTGGCAGCAATCAATGTTAGACCCATACCAAAATGTCTTGTTGGATCATTGTGGTCACGCTTCTCTTGTAAGCACTCTTTTCTCTAGAAGAGAGATACTTGCTCACTCATACACCACCACCTAGTTTCAGAGTCCTGTCCCAAATAACTGATTGGAAGATATTTATCACAATGCCTTTCAGCAGGATTCAGAGGTGAGGGCTAAGGAAGACCAAAGCCAGTCATGTCATAAACTAATGCAAATCTATTTGGTGGTAGAGGAGATTGTAAGGAAAATTTGGCAAGAGCAATCAGATCTTCCAAACTGAAGAGCTAAAATACAAACATATGCACCAGTATTAAAATGAAAATGCCTCAGAATCTTGTGTAAAGGCTGTAATAGTTGCTAAAGATATAAGGGTATAAGACTTTGATTGATATATTTAGGTATTTATCACTAGGTACCTTGTAAACAACCTGAAATAGTGCCTTAACATTCAGTCAAGTTTGCAAGCCCATGAAGGTGTTTACAGATTTTAAATGGGCTTCTGAAAAATCAGTGCTGATGAGCCTTGTGACTGAAACAAAACCAATGCACTTCAAATGTCCTAAAGTTGTCAGTATGCCATATAACTTAAATTTTGAGATAATACTGATCTTTCAGTCTACACTTATGGCACTAGAAATGGAATTTATATACAGTGGAAAGGCTTTACTCTTGACTTCTCCTCTGACTAAAAACCTAGTCAACATGTATTTCGGGAAAATCCTGAACAAATGACAGACAAAGTCTGCTGTGCTTGATACGTGTGGCCTCTATTAATCAAGACTGTGTATTCTTCTAGATAAGCAGTACAAATGGCATGAGAAGCACACAAGGAGGTGAAGAGGTAGCTGTAAAAAGCCATGCCTGACTGCAAAAGCAAAACAACTCATAGCACTCTGTGTTCCTGTAACAGAATAACAACTCCCAGATTTTGGCCAGCTTTGGATTCCAGTCCTGGGGTATAACACATTCATTTTGATCCTGTGATTGCACATTTTCTGCAGTGGCTGTGTTAGGCACTGATAGCTTTCTTTTCCTGTTTATAAGGATATGTTTTCAGCCTCCATTGTGAATTTATCAGTAGGAGTTGCTCACTTTCAGTACTGCTTAAGGTGAGTGGCTTTTACCTCTCATGCCCTTAACACAGTTGTACTTTTTTTCCAAATAAAGCACAGCTATGACCCAACTTACAGCCCTAGGTAGTTTTTGTGGTATTACGGTGCTCTTCCAAGAGCACGTGGGCTCTTAAGTTTATATGGTATGTGCTTCCTAACATTAGCATGCAACTGTGTTGTTAGAATAACAACACTTCTGCACTTATTTTTCGTGCACTCATGTTTACATTGGAGAAGGTTCAAATTTCTCCTGCAAGGAGGTGTTCTTCCATATTCGTTTCCAGTCCTTCACAAAATACACAGAATTGTGAATGGTATGTTTCCAGCTGCATAGCCTATTGCTGGGTTTTTAAAAGCAGTTGCATTGTTACAAGAAAGCTTCTGTCTGTGATTTCAGTCTAACAATGTCGGTGATGTATCTGGATTATGGATGCCTTGTGTTTAAGTGTGTTTAATGGGTTATCACTTCTGTTGATGTTTGCTAAGTTGGACATGTACAATAAGCAGATACAGATGCTTACATTAGCTACTCTAAGGCATTCAGAATGGGTCAACATCTCTGATTCAGCCGGGTGCCTAGTTCCTTCCATGTGCTGATGTTTCCCACTTTCTCTCTCTGAAGTAAATTGTATTCTAACAGTCATACCTACCCCACCTTATGTAAGGATATTTAGTGAACATGGAGCTCTAGAATGAGAAAGATATGGGTTTGGTTTGTTGTGGATTGTTTACAAATTTTTTTGTGATTCATTTTTTCTTGAACAATGGTGGAGGCCAGAGAGCACTGATATTTCTAAACAATCAAAATACAGGTTGAAAGTCTTGTAGCCCACAGGACCAACAACTTAAAAATTATTCCTTCAAATGGCTAGGTAAATCTTCATTAAACTGTATCTTTTTGCATTCCTCAAACAAAAAAAAAAACAAAAAAAAAAAAACAAAACACCACAAACCCAAAATAATAATAACAATAAAATAATAATCAGGTATTGCTTCACTGTACTAACTGTATTAGCTGAAAGAAACCACAGTATGTTGGATGCCTTCAGACACATGATCTGAAAGAAGCCTAACAGATTAATTGATGCTTCCTATTAAGCATATAGAAATTTTAATTGTTGCCTTGCCAAGTGCTTATACTAAGTACTGAACTGTAATTTACTTGTTTTGTTATTATCTTGAATTTGCCAGATAAAAGTTTTATTTTGTCAGACAGTCTAAACCTAATGTTCTCCAAGGACCTATGATAAGATGAAAAGATGCAGAGTAGGGATCATCGCAATTTCTCTTCACATTCTTCATCCCCAGTTCATCACAGTCTGACAAGAAGATGAACCTTGTTTTTATTTGAGGAAACCAGCAAACTAATTGACAGATATTTATGATTTATATGGATACAAATCTTTACGAGATATAGTCTCAGCTTGGAAGGTTCTCTGTTCATGGTTGATTTACAATGCATAGTTAATGCCTAATTATTTCATTGTGCCTTTTGCCAGGGTATGAATAATTCATGACCCTTCCTTAACAAAACCAAAACCAGGTTGATTCATTACCTTGATTCACAGCCAGAATTATGAAAAGCACATGAATATTGGAATAGCTCAAGATTTGGAAAGAAGTGAGGAAGATCAGGCTCTACATTCTATCTAGATTATCCACATCAGCATCCAGAGGTTATATAGTAAGAATTATGCTGAGTAAAAGGTGAAAAGAATATGCAATTTAATGCTTGCAAAAGACTGCTGAAACCTAAGCATTAAGACATTCAACCAGCTTCATAACCTAGCCACAGTCTACCTTCATGGTACTATTGCTCAGGCTTTGACTATGGACTCATTTTAGTTGGTGAGTCAGAAAGGTGACCATGATACAAGGATGCAATGTCTAGACTAATTTATTGCTCACATTGCACCCTCTACTGTCCTATAACTCCTATAACAGCTCTGGGCAAAGCCATCTGACTCCTTGTTGGTCTTTGTTACAGTGGACAGGGAAGTAATCCAAGGAAAAAATGCCAAAGGAGAGCACCGCATAGGTAAAAAGCCAATATGCATGAGAAGATCAGAGATGAGGGACTAAATTTTCATCAAATAGCTGATTGATGAATTCTTAATCCCAAGACTTTAATCCTGACTGCATTATACCTTTGAGTTCAAGTGAGATCCTCTTTAATGAAGTCAGCAGGACACTGCCTGTAGAATGTGGGCCATAGGATTAGGAAGCTCATCTGCCTTCCTAGACCATTAGATATATTTGAGGTTCAGATGCTAAAAGTCCATTGAAGTGTCGAAGTAGCTCAGTGGAGTACAAGGGCTATAGCTGTCCTTAGACATGGCTTCTCATTGACTGTCACAGGCAGAAAATATCGAGCTGCCAGGTTAGAAAGATGCATTGGAATGGGCTGGAGAGTGGCCAGTTTGTGGCCTTAAATTACACCTCAGCCAGGAGCACTTTGTTATAAAGTATATCATTGCCCCACAGTGTTCTGTTAATCGCTGTCCTGTCAACATGTTGACCAGCCACTATCAGGCTTTTCTATATTCTGCCACATTAGTGAATACAGCCCAATTCTAAAAAAGCCCAGCCTGCTTCTAAATTCCTATCCAAAATGAGTTACTGATGACCCAAGAAACAGAGAACTTCCAACTTACCTAGACCTAACTTATGCAGTAGATCCCAAAGAGGAATTGTTGTGGTTTAAACACACTCGGTAACTCAGCTGTTTGCTCACTCCCCTTTCATTCCCCCTTCTCCAGGCAGGATGGGGAGGAGAAACAAAAGAATGTAAACCTTACAGGTTGACATAAGAACAGCCCAATAACTAAAGCATAATGTAAAACTACTACGACCACTACTACTATTACTAATGCTAACGATTAAGGAAATAACAAGGGGAGACAGTATAACACTAAAGAGAGAAAGGAAAAATAGCAATAAGCACAAGTGATCCCACTATTCTGTACATGCCAATAGAGAAAAGCAGATATTTACTGGAGTGGGAGAACATGGTTTCAATGTCAATCTCCGGACAGCATTACAGAGGACTTAGCACTCTGAGCACTTCCAGGGGACTGTTGGGGAGGTTATCAGAAGACAACCTACATAATCCTGTTTGTGACTGCGCCCTCAGAGTCAGCTTTCCACAAGAAAGGGCTTAAGATGGGAGCTGATTCAGGCTTTCTTTTGTTGCAGCCAGACACAGTAAAAAAACCCCAAAAGTTGGCTCTCTTAGAAACTAAGCAACTAGGCAGATCTGTTGCAGTTATTTCAGAAGTGTATCTCAGGAAAGCCATTAGTTTTGCATCATGGCTTGCTGTTGCTCAGGGATACCGTGGTCATAGGGATCAGCAAAAGAACAATTTCCTTCACCTGCACTCTGAGAGAGAAGACATGAAATTCCATTAAATACCAGGTCTTCAATAAAGCTTGGAACATTACACTGTAAGTGTCCATTACACTGTAAGGAACAGTTTATCCCACTCTCCCTTTTAAACCTTCAATATGATCTGCTTTCCTTTTAAGATTTACTGGGAGTGGGGGAGTGGAAGTATTGTAACAGCTAAACAAAGAGCCATAGTTTAGGATTCAGTTGTCAGCTGAGATTTTTAAAGCTAAGAATTTGCTCTCGAGAGAATTAGCAAGAGTGAGAGGCTTTAAAAAGAAGTCTCCACAAAGCACCGAGCAGGAGATGACTCTGCTGTTCTAGGACTTGACAAGCAACCTTTTCCCTCTTTGACTTCTGTTATTTTAGGACAGTAATCTGCTACTCTCAGACCGCTGTCTTTGGCAGAGGCTGAAGCACAGCCAACACATGGATATCCTTGCTTGTAATTGAAACACAGGGTAGGAATGAAAACTCAGAGCCTAAATTAGGTGGAGCTCATTGCAAAATATATCCTCTCCCCTCACATATCCTCTCTGCTTCACAGCACTTGGTATCAGCCTCAACCTTTCTTGGTTGTTTGTGAGTGCTGAATGTGTTAAAGATAAGGGAGAGCTCAAAGTCAATTAACAGTATCTGAAGTGTTTTTCTTTTCCATTCAAAAAAGGTTAAACTTTGAATTAGAAAGACCTATGTAGAATTCTTGCCTTGGTAAGAGCTTCTAAAGGTGGCTACAAATGGCTCTTCTTTAGCATGGTTCGTGCCAGTCGAAATGTAATACAGACATCTGACAGAAAAGTCATTAATTGCAAATATCGGGTGCATAAAATACAAGTGTGCATGTAATCTGTTCACTTAGGTACCATAATGTCTAGTGCAGACTGACATTAAAAAAAACTCATCAATCTAAAATGAAGTGCAATTTACACGTATGGATACGATGTCTTCTAGTAGTTCAGGTAGTTCACACCTTCCCCAGGACAGCATTCACCCCACATGTATGTTATCTTTTACAAGTTGCTTCAAGATAGGCACAAAATCAAATTTGCCACCTGTCCCAACAGAAATAGACTTGAGAAAAGGCATTGGTTGCCTACATGTATTGCAATGGCATCTCCTGCCTGAGTTTGTGCAGATTATATTGTCTAGAAACTCCACTAATACCCACTACAGGATCAAGAGGGATTTGTACTTACTTAGTCTGAATTTGCAAGGAAACAGGGATGTTTGGGGCTAGGAACATGTCTGCCCCAATGAGGCACAGCAGCCATAGGTGCCACAGATAAATCCGGAGAAGACCACAGAAAAATTTAGAGCTTAAACCCTGCCATCTCACTGCATCAAAAGGACTCATATCTACATTTGTTTGACCAAGGTTGAGGATATACACCCTGCATTAGGAAGGGCTTTATATCAGGGAATCAATATGCTTTCTTGTGTGATGAAAATTCAACAAGTGAAAGAAGAGCCATCCTCACAAAGCATAAAAATAAATTATTCTCCTCAAAGTGCACTGCATAGTAAATCAGCACAGCAGAGCCCAGAAACACAAAACAAGTGTTGTTTCAGTAGAGTGAAGTGACAGGGCCAATAGCAGATGCATTTTTTGGCACTCAGCACTACAAATTTTGTAAGCAGCAGGGACAAACCTGTTTCACCAAAGATTAAGTCTACACAAAAGCATCAAATTCAGCAATGGGAAAGAGGCTCCTCTATTGTCTTGGCAAGCAGCACCAAAGATATAGTACCCTGGAAACAAAATGTGAGGCTAGTTGGAAACACACTTGCCAACCTGAAAAGAAATAGAGGCAATACAATGGTAACTAGTGAAGAAACAGCTGGGCATGGTGGCACCAGGCTGCGGCTTTCAACCCATGTTATCAACACTTGTTCATATAGCCAGCATGTTGTGAAGAAGCGCTTGTCACTTTCCGTTTGGTCACAGAGATGAACAGGGCCCAGTGTCAAAGGAGGCATGTTAGGGGCTTTGATTTGTTTTCTTTTAATACTCAACAATATTCAAAAAGGCATAGTTAAATAATATGGCTGTCACTGTGCAAATTTATATCACAGTAGTTACTTATTTCTGACATTAGAGAAATGCCAAGAAGACTCAAGCAGATTTTAGAAAAATACAGGCCATCATCAACACAACTTGTAAGAAACGTACTTCTAACACCTCGAACTTATGACAAATTCAAGGGCAAGAGGTGTGGCCGTTGGCCAATACCAATGTATAGAATCCATAATAAGAGTAGTGGATAATCCCATACACTTCAAAATTTCGCCCTATGGAAAATCTGGTGCCTAGCATCAATTTTTTCTTTCCAGTATTTATGGCAGAAGGTCACTTCTGAGCTCTATAGAGAAAAAAAATCAGCTGTAAAATGTTCCATTGTGTGAGTTACGTGCAAGTTTCAAGCTAAAGGAAAAATATTAATACTTTGTCAAAAATGTGCATGTCTCTGCTTGAAGTTATCTAAGAAAAAAAATGGTCATAATCTTTCTTTACATGTTTGAATTCCCCTCAAAAAGAACCTAAGAAAGTCTTCTTAATGGCAGTAGATGAAAAGACATTAGAATGACCAGTGGCTTTTTTAAAACACTAATTTTTTGGTTTAGAAAGTGCTTCTAAGGCACACACTCTTTTAATGATCACAGCAAATTGTAATCTTTTAAATACACTTCCTTGGACTTTTTCCTAGAAGGAAATCAGGAGCTGTGGCATCAATATTCTCAAATAGCAAGCATGTGATGTGGAATTTCTGACCCGTTCTGATTTTGACTCATCATTTCAGATGCAACGTGTTCAACAGCCACCCAAACTTTCATCACCTAGAACAGTACCTTCTACACCCTGCACTCCAGGGAAGCTGCTTCACTCTGCCGTTGTGTACTTCTTGAGCCACATTTCACAGCAAACATAATGAGAGCAAACCACAATTTCTGTGGGTGGCTTCTAAGCATGCAAGGAGTTGGTCTATTCATACAAAGAGGTGACATAGCTAAATATTAGTGCCAGGGCCTCTTCTCCACCCCAGTGGTTAACAGAGGTTATCAAGGCAGAGAAAGCTTTCTTAATACGTAGAAGACCTGTTGTTTTTTTTGTTAGGACTCAATCATTTTAGGGTTTCCTTAATACTCTGAATCAAAATAGTTGATTTCAGAGCATACTGCGAGGTTCAGTCCTGCTCCTATACTCCCAAAAATTTTAAAGTGAACAAAAATTATTAGAGAAATGAGGTAACTAGCTTTTAGTTTGCCTGTCTTAAAGCCACTGGAGAATACTGCTGCATGTTCTGTTTTCTTATTCCAGAATGTATCCATTTCATCATGACCCACAAAAACTATTGCAAGACACATATCTCTTTTCTCACCCCTTTCATGTGGAAATATGAATTACTGAAATGTTTCAAGGTTAGAAGTGAATTACTCTAGCTCACAAGCCTGAAGTAGCTCTCTCCAAATTTATATCCTATGAAAAACAAAGCAAATTCACTTCCAAAAAAAAAAAAAAAAAATAATCCTGGTCAATCCTGAAGATATATCTATACATAAATTTCAGATACCTTTTTTGTCTGGTCTAAGAGGGGATTTTTTTCAGTGCTTATTCAGGGAAGTAGCAGCAACGAGTTCTGTTAAACTGTATGTCAGCTAATGTTTTAAATATAGTCATTTCCCAGTGGTTTCCAGTTCCAGTCGACCTTCATATGTGTGGCTAAACATCTTTAAAATCACTTCCTTGTACAACAGGTCTGTGAAGTGATTGCTAGAAAGAGAAAACAAAGCTAAGTGGTAAGCTTCCCAACTGCCTAAGCTGACTACAGGAAGCTGGAGGGGTATAAGAGCCACAGCTCTTTCCACCCCACTTTCTCCTGAATCAGGATCCAGGCTAGACCCTGATTTCTGAGTGCCAGTCCCTGATCCATGCCTTCAGCTATGGCTCACACTGGGTTGATATTGTGAGGAAGGCGCTGAGAGCTGCGCTGGTAGCAAGGCATTTGCAGGACTGCTATGAGCTACTGGCTTCTGCGAGAGTAAGTGGCTCACACATCTGGTCCACCTGAGAGAGCAGACCCTGGCTCTCACACCTGCTCACTTTATTTCTTCTAAATGGCACAGACAGAGCTAAGCTGGTTTCCACACAACTAACGACTATCTAAAATCTCTGCGACTGGGAAACTAAGTGTGCAAGTGAGCTCTACCTCAACTTATGGTGATTTGACTGTGGTCCATGGAATGTCAGCATCAAGGCTCCAGCATTTTGGAGCCAAGCAGGCACAGGTACAGCCAAGCACAGCCTCAGACCTACATACAGCCCCACTACAGAATTAGCTTTTCCTGTTCAATCCTTGTTCCAAGTGTTTCCAGAAGGTTCAATGAGTTTGAATAGTTAATCAATAGAAGGCCACTTCACACAGTTGCCAAACAGATCACTCAGTACTGCACACTTAGATTCATGTTACCTATGTGTTATCAGTATGTATTTGCCACTGATGATCTTAAAGTTGTGCCATCAGCCAACCCAGTGCTTGTTACAGAGACTCAGTTAGTGGACAATGCCATCCAAATGCTCACTCATGCAGGATAAGTTCACTGTGCTAAATCCAGCAGGGTCAGATAAAGAGCTGTACTTTCTTTGACATCTTCGTGTCTGCATCACAAACCAGAAAGTAGGCTAGCTACAAGTGAAGGAGTCAGTTCATTCCCAAATGCATCGAAGTGCAAGCCCCATCTCACAGAAACTCTCAAAATCTGAGGGATAGGTTATCTGTAGACTTTAAAAGTATAAAAACACAAGAGAGTTATCCTAGTTGGCATTGTATGAAAAATGCAAAGATTATTGCCTTGCTAGTTTATAATATCTCATAATTTTTCTTTAAGCTTAATTTCTAAGGACTTTTGATGCTTTTATGAGACTAAGAGTGGGCATTAGACACATAAGAATAACTTCTCCCTCTCCCATTCTCAGGAATCCTTCAACACAGTACCCACTCCCACTCAGGGTATCATGAGTCACACCCTTTACCTTTCACTTCACTGACAGATATTAATCAAACAGACTTCAGAGCAGACACTTGAGTGAAGAGAGCAGAATTTTAGCTGTCAATGAAGATTTCAACTTGAGTACAGAAAGGCATTGAGACAGAAATCTTTCACCCTAACTCACCAGCCAAATTCTTCCTGGATTAAAAACTCCATAAGATGATCTTGCTGTAGATGACATACGCTTGTGTATCAGAAAATGCACAGAGCCTGAAAAGGGATGAGAAATAGAGATTTAATGTTTCTTTACACAAATCAGTTTGATTCATTTCTCTCTAATATTCTTCCCAAGAACACTTTTTTTCAGTGACATATTCATTTGAGATGGCTAAGAGATGCATCTAATTGGTAATTTTTATCACAGTCATTACTGGAAAGTTTCTATTTCGTCTTGAAGTATTGCTTATTTCTTGCATTTTCTAAGATTACTTCACACTGACAAACAGCAAGAAAAAATATCAGGAATAGGTAGAGATATCTTACTAACCTCTTAAGGTAGATTGGATGAGTTGCAAGATTTTACTTATTGTTAAAAATATTCCAGCCACACTTAAGGAAGTGGCATATAAAGTTTCATCAAATAAAAAGATCATCATCATCTGCTTAATATTTTATTTTTGTTTTTCTGGTTGAGGTTAGCAAATGTGCATAAATACAAAGAGTTGCTGCTAACCATCCCTTTTCCCCTCACTGATCCACATCTGATATACATTGCTATATACATTGCTACACATTGCTATACAAATGCTATACATTTTTCAGCCAAAGTGCTCAAAGCATTTCATAAAAGCATTAAAAATCATTAACCTTATCTTATGGACAGTGCCACACAGGTAAGGCGATGATTGCAAAATTACTCCATAAATCTGTTACAGAGTCAAGGGCAGAACCCACACCTCTCTGATCCCATCTCCCTGTCCCAGTCATTTTTTTCACCATGAAGTAGAAAGACAGAGATGATATATGAAGCTTCACAAAATAAATCAAAGATCACCTCACCCACACTCTGTGTATAACAGATCTTCTCCTACAAACCCCACGAATGGCAAAACAAATGTGAGTTAACTGGTAAAGGGGAAAAAAAATGCCTCTGAGCATCATGGTGCTGAGGTTTGTGTACAGTTGCATATGCAAAGGCTGATCTTGGAGGTGGCTGCCCAAGGCTAATTAGAATTGGAGGCATTTATAATTATAACATTCTCTAATTATAGAAAAGATAGCACTTCCACTTATGCACAAATGCATGGCTAATTGTTCAGTGAGGATGTGAAGGAAAAGAAAGGAAAGACTATGACTATTTAATGAGGTTTCTGAAAAATGTATTACATTATTTAAAGTGCACCTAAGTGCAACCAAGTCTTGTTAAATTGCTGCTCTTCTCTGTGCTTTTCATACTAGGGAAGCGTGTGTCCTTGGGCTGGGCACTGGTCATGCTGGAGGCTGGGTAGAAGCTCAAGCTCTTTGCCCAGATGGAAGCAGATAATAAGCTGTGAATTGATATCTTTGTGAAAGACTCAAAGCTTCTGGTAGGCATTGTGTTATCTAAGCCAGAGACAACTGAAAAAGAAGGGTGCCTGCACATGTGGTTGTGAGTCCCAGGAGAATTTTGTTTCTCCTGATGAAGAAGTTGTTCTCCTTTGAGGAGGTGACCAGCAAGAAACATTCAGTGTCTCAGGAACATGCAACAGCCATCCCTGGAAGAGCTGCTATGCCTTCCAGAAAATGCAGGAGCACTGCTTTTCAGGACCCTTGGTCTTTGCCAGTGGGGAAGCTCCATTCATCGCAACCTCACACACTGCCTCGGTGCTCTTGTACCAGCCAGCATGTCAGTGGGATTGTTACTTCTTTCATAACCTGATGTTAACTAAGGGCTCAGCTGTCTACCTGGACACATAGGCTGGCATCAAAGCCATTGATAGCCATAAGTCTGTTGCCATTCAAACAACTGAGCATTAATCCCCAAATACTTTTATCTAGAAAAAACAATTGCTTGTGTTTGTACCCACTGCCAAAAGCACACTTTGAAACCACTGGCAATCCTGACAGGGACGGAGACCGGGAGAGGGGACAAAGACATCAAGATCTGAGACTGACAGGGAGAAGCAGAAAAGAGCCAGCTACCAGAAGTTTAAGCAGCACAGCTCCCAAGGGGCAATCACATCAGAAAGGAGCAGAGAACCAGTTTTAGCTGTGGAGCTGGGGCCCAGCTGTGCTGTTAACAGTCAACTCTGCTAAAACAGAACTCAGAAGCCTTAGCACAGCCCTTTCCATCACTCCTTTGCACTTCAGAAATGCAGGATGTGCTGAAAGTTTCTTTCTCCAAGACTTTTTCTCTGGCAGGATATCAGTAAACTTGCACCTCATCTAGACATTAACACCACAAGTGGGCAGCGATGAGAAGAGAGCCAAGGTGTTGATCCTAAGGAACAATTTTTCCTATGTAATACATTTAGACAAGGAAGTTTCAGTGACAGCGAACATTAACAGAACTAATCCTTGATCATCCTTTGCTGGAATATTCTTTCTAGTTATATCTGCATGGTCTTGTGTTAACAGAAATATGAGACACCAGACTCAACCTTCATTTGTTAAAAAATTCGCACAGGCAAGCAGAGGAACGGCTAGGAACACCTTACAGTGGAAAATATGGAAATACAGCACAAATGGATTTACAGTTTTCCAGACTGGCTTAGTGGAAAAAGTTATCGCCTGGCTGTTTACATTAGTCAGGATAAATTTACACAGGTTTTAAATAGGCTGCAACATCCAGCTGGAACGTATCTGCTCATTTCATAAACTAATTTCACTTGCAAGACAAAGGAAGAGGATAAGGTTTGAACTGACACATGCACCCCACCCTACCTCACTCCACAGGGAAAACAATACAAAAATCCCACAAGCGCGTTAAACTCCTGTGTTAGAAAAGATTCATATGTTAGACTTATTGCTTTGAGGTTTTTTCCAAAGTAGCTTTGAACATATGGTCCTATATGCTTTATTTAAAAGAACTTTCCTTTAAAAATCCTGACAGATACTAATTCCTTTGGACATCTGAAATACTGCTCATGAGGACTGCTTGGCTTCCTCGGAAAACACCAACACTTGTTTAGAGGCAGATCTAAGGACTGACTCTTTTGAAAGCAGGGCATTAAGATACCTTGCACAGGATGTGCTACAAGGCATTTTTAAAAGAAGCAGCTGGCTCCTTCCAACCTGGGCAGGAGGCAGAATTTCCTTTGTTTTTAATATACTTTAAACTAACCTTATTGTTTAGGCAAGGACCAAATGCCTGAGCAATATTATGTTATTTCTGTGCTACACCATCTGCCTTTGCAAAGCAACTGCAATATTAGAAGTTTTCTTGTACGGCTTTTCATGTTTTATGTATGCTGTGATATCTTTTCATAGTATTAACTTAAATATTTCAATACTGTCTTCAGGCTTAAAGAAAAATTCTCCTCTCTCCCCCCACTTCCCATCCACAAGCATTATTATGTTCACTGGAATTCATTAAGTCTAGCAGGGGGTAGGAGCTTCCTATAGTCCACTTGTAAGGCTTTTTCCTGATACCGTGTATAGAATATAGCTTTACATTTCAGACAGACCGATGGACATAACCAAATTTCCAGCAGTGCCTTACTGGCTGACAGATGGCAGGACAGACATTCTCTCTCATCAGGCATCTCCCATGTGTCTGATGGGAGGGAGGGAGAAATGGGCAGAAATAAAAGATTTGTCATGGAAATACAAATAATAGTTGTAAATCAACAGAAAGAGCAGATATATGAAGTCACAGAAAACACTAAGAGAGCAACAAAGTTAGATATCTAGGCAAATTACAAAAATTGTTCTAGTTCACAGGATTTTACTGAATTAAAAGTATAGGGTCTGGAATTCTAAATGAATCCATACTTAAAACCAGAAGTGATCATGAAATATGGTACCAGGTAAAGCCTGCCTCTACCAAACCCCAGATTACACATCTAGGACAACAGAAATATGCTTTAAGTGAAGAGAGAAAAAATCACTTTCCTTCCCCATTCTTATAGGGATAAGACAGAAACTGAGCAGTTTTAAACTTCAGCTGAATGAATGATGTTTAGCTATAGCTCAAGAAAAACTAGAAACTATTCACAAATAGCTCTAACTTGAATAAATGTTTGACAACACATTCAGTGAGTCCGAGGTTATCTCCATACATATTTAAACACTTAAGAGCCACCAGAAGGTGCCTCAGGGCAAGCTAGCAGTTTGATTTCTAAATCAAACTGGCCTTCTTGAATAGTTCTTCTGTTTGGCCATCAAGAGAGTCCTGAAAAATCCTTTAGAGTGAAGAGGAACCTTGACTCAAAGGAGACTGCTCACATCAGTGTGCATTGTCCAAACAATCGGGCCATGGTTTCTCCTTTAGGGTGTTCCTCTAGATATGCAGAAGCCTTTGAAACATCAGGGTTAGCACTAAATTCTTCCTTATTCTTATTACTGCATCAGCCAAGCTTCAAAAACATCTTCCTCAGGAAAACAAAAAGAAATCAAATTCATTCTCTCTGGTTTAATCTCCTACCCTTTATATTAGAGGTGGCAGACAGGCCTGACAAGAGGGATGATTTTAAGGGCTGATGGACACAGAATGACAGACCTAAGAGATCACAAAAAAGATAAACAGGCAAATGTAGTTTCAGTAAGTCATCAAACATCATCTCCAGCATATAGTTAAAATTAGACTCCACAGAAATTTGTGGGACTGTCTAGAGTTATGCATTAACTGATTTTCTGATACAGATCGTATTTTTAATTTTTTATTACTTAGCATAATCACCTCTAATGAATTAAAATGCCTGGCTTGGTGAAGGTAGAATGTAAGTCATTGACTTCTGTAATTGTTATAGTACTGAGATCAACAGAAAAAATATCTTAGGCAAATTATAATAAAAATACATATTTTAGAGTTTTGCAATTTAACATTTTAATAACATTTGTATTGCTCTTAATATTAGCCTGGCATTTCAGAGGAAACGATGGGGTTTTTTTTCATTTCTCAAGGCAGTAATCCGATTCTACAGGAGCTGCAATTATCTACACCAAAGGGATGTAGATTATTACATATGAGAAATCAGTGTGAAGGGACAGCTAGTCCAGCAGGATTTTTTTTTAATTGAGAAGTTATAAAGGTCACAGGCACTGCAATCTGATGGAGACAAGCTTTCCTTTGTAGGTTTGTCTTCATGTTCACCTTTCGAACACGAAATAGAATATTTTTTCCATAGAGAGGAAAGGTAGCTATTCTGCACGCTTTTCCATTAATGGGGAGCTACTCTGTGCGAACAATTAAGCCAAAAATAAATACAGTGTATTTCTATCTGGGAGCACAATTGAGTCAAAACCAAACACATCATCAAACAATGGTCTTTGAAGCTGGCATAACTCCAGAAAAAATTACGGAGCCAAGGATGTTCAGTTTTGAAATGTGTTGAACAAAGTAGAAAATAAAAACCTCTTGAATTCGCATAACAGATTTGTTTGTTTTGATCTGAACTTTTTCAACCTCAATTCAAAAATAAAGATTTGTTGGAAATAGAGTGACAGCACAAGGGAGTTAAAAAGAAGCAACTGAGAGGGGTCACTGACATCTTACCAGTTATCAGGAATGAACAGAGTGGAAAAAATATATATGATCATCTGAAATCACTCAAGCTTCCATATTTGCCATTCAGGATAAAGCCTAGAGAATATATCATAGAATCGTCTAGGTTGGAAGAGACCTTTAAGGTTGTCAAGTCGAACCATTAACCCAGCACTACCAAATACACCACTAAACTGTGTCTCTAAGTGCCACATCTACACTTTTCTGTACCTCCACTGCCCTGGGCAGCCTGTTCCAGTGCTTGACAGCCCTTTTGGTAAAGAAGTTTTTCCTAATATCCAGTCTAAATCCCCCCTGGTACAGATTGAGGCAGTTACCTCTTGTCCTGTCACTTGTTACCTGGGAAAAGGGATCGACACCCACCTCACTCCATCCTCCTTTCAGATAGTTGTAGAGAGTGATAAGGCCTCCTCTGAGCCTTCTCTTCTCCAGACTAAACAACTCCAGTTCCTTCAGCCATTCCTCATCAGACTTGTGCGCCAGACCCTTCACCAGCTCCGTTGCCTTTTCTCTGGACCTGCTCCAGCACCTCAATGTCTCTCTTGTAGTGAGGGGCCCAGAACTGTACACAGGATTCGAGGTGCAGCCTCAACAGTACCAATTACCAGGCAACAATCACTTTGCTAGTCCTGGCCACACTATTTCTGATATAAGCCAGGATTCTGTTGATAGTCTTTGCCACCTGGGCACACTGCTGGCTCATATATGCAATGTATACAGAGGACCTGATTTCTCTGTAGGATGTAGGAAATGGGAATGCCTGAGAAGAGGCATTTCAGCTATTTTACAAAGGGAGATCAATAGTGGAAATACTGTTTTGAGCCAGGATTTGTGGGAACCTCAAATCATACACTGTTTTATACGACTGCAAAGATAGATCATTCTGTTCTGGTAGTAAGAGGATGGGGAAAGCTGACACACCAGTTACAGAACACATTAAACACAACTAGGCAATAAACAACAGTGGGTTTATATTTACACTGTGGAGAGGAAGATGCATACTGGAGATGGTCTTGATTTTTTATTTCCTTTGGGCCAATTACAAAACTCAAGGCAAACTTACAGTTGGGTCCCCAGAAACTACACTTTGCCCTTGAACTCAGTGGTGTAACTAGAAGTGAATAGACATGTTTCTTTGCTTCGTGTAGATCTATATCCTTGTCATTCCTGTCCTGCAGTAAAAGCCCAGAGAAAGAAGAGGTTCTTTTATGATTTTAATGAAGAGAGCCTCGAGTCTGCATGAAATAATATTCCTAATTGATCCAAGCTTATATTAAGATTTTAAGCATCTGGGAGTACTACACGTGCATGTAAACAGAAGATGCTCTGCACATGTGCAGTGCTTCAGGCTCTCTCCTCTGCGTGTGATACCAAATATCTGGTATACACATATAAGAGCACAGTTGTGAGACACATCTGCAGTAGATCTGACACTTCCAGCATCCAGCTCTTGAAGCTCTTTTTATACAAGGGACTCAGAGAATGGGTCTGCATATGGACATTTTGTCACCAGCACCTCCACTGCTTGAAACACAGTATGAAACTAAGGGCACTGTTGCTGGGAAAGCACTCTGCCTGACTGCTTACTCTGCTGAGTTGGCTGGCTATTTACAGCTCTCTCCACAAATAGACATTCTCATAGGGCTTTAATCTTATATCCTAATTTTTAAACTATACAGCTTGTAGTTCTTTAGGCAAAACACACCTGAACAGCCTACTTGATGTGGACAACTCCTTTGCCAGCCTAGATAGCCTGCTCAGAGCACAGCAAATTCATGTTGCTCCATGCTGCTTCCAGCCCAGGGAAAAATGGACATGGAGCACTGATTTCAGCAGAAGAAAGCCTGTACCTGTTCAGTTTACCTCATTCAGGAAGGTAGGAAAGGCAAGCATGCAGTTACCTGCACTGGGAAACTACCAACTGCTTCAAATGTCCGACACTTGCAATGTTGACCAGGGCTTATTTTACCTATCCTAGCTTCTGAATAATCTCCCATTCTCTGCTTGTTTAGGCTGTAAATTACTCTGTGCAGGGAATTTGTCCTACTGAAAATACAACAGGGTATAAGATGATGACTTAGGTTTCTAACAGAAGGTCTTAGCTTTAAAGTTATAAAGGCTATGTAAGTCACAGAGTTACAGGCTACATGAGCATACACATGTGTATAAGTATGTGCATATATATTTATACATGCATAGACACAGATTTGTGCATACACATGTAATACATATTTTTTTGACATGACAGATATACACAATAAGAAATTTTACCTAGATTTAGACACCTAAATATGGATTTATCACACCTGATTCTTTTCACAAGCAAAGGGAGAAATAAGAAATGCTCCAGCACTAAACCCAATCCAGCAGCATTTCATGATGGACTGTTTTATACCAATATCATATTTCAAAAAAAATGAAGTCATCTGGAGAGAGGAAAGGTAGACTGCAATGAATCATATTCAATTTGTAACAAAAACTGAAACAGCCCCAAGACTTTTCAGCATGATTTTGCACCTTTACTGAATCTGCTCCATTTCAAAATTCATCATAGCAGACTGTCACTGACACTATATAGGGCTATTGGATCAGTATTCCCATAAGAGGTAATGATTTCCAACATGCTGGAGATATTCATGTGAAAATACTTTTGACATTAAAAAAAAAAAAAAAAGGAAAAAAAGAAAAGCTGTGTGCATTTGACTTCAAAGAGTAAAAACAGTCAGAAATCAGGTTTCTTTATCACGCTAAGTATCATCAATGAAGACTTGCTTAGCTGCTTGCTTGCTAACAAAGGATGTTTCTAAGAAGCCTTGAACTAGAGGTTTCTGCTGGAAGGAGTTCAGGATAAGTGCCCCCAGATGCAGAGAAACTCTGAGAAAATCTGATTTACAAACGTGCTGCAGGAGGGGAAGGGGAAAGAAGAGAAAAATAACTTTGGGGATCCGGAAAAAGTTTTTTGGCTAATATTTCTGACAAAAGGGACCCCTTCTGTTCCATTGCTAACACTGCCTTTAGTGAAAAGGACCCTGTCACATTTTCTGAAAATCTAAAGCAAGCAAGGTTCATGCGAGAAAAAATTGTATGTACAGGAAAGGTAAAATTCTTTTCCTGATGCTGTGGTTTAACCCCAGCCAGCAAATAAAGCCCCACACAGCCGCTCACTCACTCCCCCCCAGCAGGAAGGGGGAGAGAGATGGAAGGGTCAAAGTGGAAAACTCAGGGGTTGGAATGAAGACAGTTTAATAGGTAAAGCAAGAGCCACAAACACAAGCAAAGCGACGCAAGGAATTCATTCACCACTTCACTTTAACAGGCAGGTGTTCAATCATCTCCAGGAAAGCCGGGCTCCATCACACATTACAGTTACTTGGGAAGACAAACACCATCACTCCAAACATCACCCTCTTCCTTCTCCCCCCAGCTTTATCTGCTGAGCATGATGCCATGTGGTCTGGAATATCCCTTTGGTTAGCTGGGGTCAGCTGTCCTGACTGTGTCCCCTCTCAGCTCCTTGTGCACCTCCAGCCCACTCATTGGTGGAGTGGTGTGAGAGGCAGAAAAAGCCTTGACTCTCTGTGAGCACTGCTCAGCAATAGCTAAAACATCTCTGTATTATCAGCACTGTTTCCAGCACAAATCCAAAACATAGCCCATACTAGCTGCTATGTAGAAAATTACCCCAGCCAGATACAGCACACCTGATACAGGTCACAGTGTGGACAACCCTGTATTACAGTGTTTTCTTTTGTTATTAATTTCTTCCCAGCTGATATAAACTGCCCTGAAGAACATAAGATGCTTTTATCTGGACTGGTGGGCCTAAGGAAGCTAAGTGCAGTCATTAGCCATGTTGGCAGTCCCCAACCCTTTGCTTTGCCTCTCTGCTTGAGATTAAAAACACAGTAAGAAAGATAAAAAGCAGGGCCTGGTTTGCACTAGTTAACAGTACAGCACAAGAACTTCAACTGCCAAATATTAAGATATCAGCTCATGAAAGTGAAGAGGAAGCCAAGGCTGGAAAACATTTGGCAACATCCTGAAACACTGCTTGGTGAACACAGTCAAGAGCTGTAGCAACACAGAGCTGTAGTCCATGTCATTACTGTACGAGCATGTTTATGTGGTTCTGCTTCCTGCCTTATCATATATCCTGAATGCATTGCTGGGCTGGCAGGTTCTTGGACATCACACCTTCCTCATAATCAAGTTCACCCAGGGAAGTGTCTCCTGTGGCCAGCTAGGGAAGATATTAATTAGTACCTGTAAGAAAACGAATAGCCTTAAATCAGTGGAAAAGCTACATGTACTGGCTGGTTAGCTTCACAGTGCAGTTTTTCTAACTACTCCCTGAAAGCAGATTATGGCACAAAGGTGCAATAGCAGGTGAAACAGCAAGGATTGGTAACTGGGATAATCAGAAGAAACTGTAGAGTGTGATGATCTACATAGAAGTATTTGAAAATAGGTTTCAATCTATGGAGCTCTTTTGGGGTCCTTGGGGCTATTACTGAAGTGTTCATGAGCTTGTTATAGCAAATGATTCTAAGTAGATCCGAATTTCAGACTGTTAATTCCACTTGGAAAGCTTTACCATCTAAGACCAAGGCTTAGGGTGAAAAAGGGTTGTTTAGTGGCTTCCATCTATCCAGACAGAATGAAGAGGCAATGATCACCCAGAGCACAGAGCCCAAAGGGCAGATTGCACTGTTGCTGGGAGCGGGCCAGCGAGTGCTGCAGAGGGCTGAGGTGGGGCAAGACACATAGCCTACTCACCGTTGAGAACAACTATGGTGATGCTACAGACCAGCTGGGGTCTGTGGGCAGGACAAAGTCTTAATGCAGAAGGTTATTAAGAAGGCATAAATTAAGCAAGTACTTATACATACTCCCAAATAACACCAAAAGCAAAGGGGGCGAAGTGAAAGACAGAGAGAGACACATGCATCCTGGAACCTAGTTCTGGGAAGACTGTTCAGCCCTGGGGATCATGTTTCATCGTCAACCACAATGTCAAGTATTTTAGTCAGAAAAACATACTCATGCAAGTTACCTAATATTTCCTTTGGGAAACCAATTCTAAATGAGTTTTGAATTATCTTATGACAACCAGAATATTTTCTGGAAAACTGAGAAATTTAGCACTCTAATCCTTTCTAGGTTCTTTTACCATATGTCCCTACTTTAAATGAAATTTAGCATTGATACAGCTGATTACTGCCCCACAAGTATCTCATTACAGCTTTGGCAGATGGACCTGCAACTGCTAATACAGAGTTCAGTTCATTCTTTGTCTTTGCCTTTCCTCTTCTCCCCCCAGTCCTCCAAGCAGTAAACAGGATTTTTCAAGCTGGTTTATAAAACATACCCTGCAAACACTGAGATATTTTCTATCCAGCTGTTCCACATCAATGAAGATTTGTTTCTTAGCACTGGGCAATGTTATTATAAAATAACACCTAACCCAATGATTAATGTTGAAGAAACTGCTGTCAAGAATGTGGGTGTTTCCTGAATCAATAAAACCTTCCACAGAGCCTGGTAAATCTTGGTTAGCAGTTTTCTAGTACCTGTGAGAAAACTAAGTCACTTCCCATTAGCCTTTATTGTGAGTGAAGGTGGAGGTAGCAGTGAGTGGGTGGGCAGGCTGGTTTTTGAGGGCTGAATTCCCACTCAAATTCAGGGCTCACTTTCTGGTTCACACATTGGGAAGGGAAAGAAGGTAGCAAGAGAAAATAAAGTTCTCCCTCTTCCCCCCTCCTTCTTCTCCATGATACACCTTCTCAGGACAGGTAGGCGTTAGGGCAGAGGAAAAGAGATTTAGAGCTGTTCATTGCAGTGAAGTGGTGAAAATATGTCCTGACAATGCATTTTGCCACACTGCTGCACTGGGCTCCTACTGGATGCTCTTGGTCGATAAACCTGGGAAGAATCCCACAGCAAGAGTGTAGGGATTATTCAGGCAACCCTGAGGTCCAGCCAGCCCCTACAAAGGACTGCTATTCCTAGAGGGACTTCTACAGCTTCCCACTAGTCCCCAAAAACCTGTCTGAGAGGGAATCGTGGTGGTTTGACTCCCTTTGCGTGACTCTCACTCACATGAATTTTCCGCTGTGTTTCTCATTCTATGCTAACCTTTAAGAGAGGCAATAGAGTACCTCATCTCAAAAGGATGGGTAGGAAAGGAAAATGTAAATGAAATGTGAGTTCAATACATATGTGACATCTACCAGATGCTCAGTTTTGCTGGTCTCAGTTACAGTATGTAATGACATAGGTTCCACGTTTGTCAAGAGAGAGAAAAGTAGCCTGTTTTTCTAGATTGAATTACCCTGAAGTTTCAATTGCATAATAGAAGAGTTTGAAACTTGGGATACAGTAGTGAAGTAAAAAATAGATCTGCTGGAGAGGTTTGCAAAACCTCACACCACCAGGTTCACCCATCTCAAAACAAAACCTTTCCCCTAGCTCCAAGGGGGAAAAATTAGTGTCCTAGAAGTGCCTTCCCTCCCACTGCTTGGTAAATGGATTGCCTTCCTGCCTCAGGCAGCTTTTGGATTATATCCATTTTCAAACAAAGCAGCTAATCTGGCACTACAGCTTGACCATACATATTCTTCAAGTGGTATAAAGCATTTCTCATCCGGAGTTTTTCCGCTCTGTTCTGTAACATCTGAAGATATCTTTTCCTTACCTGTGTACTATATGTCATGATGGAATCAACATGCCAATGTAAAAAAGACATTTTGACCAATGTTACGTTAAAGTCAATGTGAGAAATTTCTAGTTTAGTGGCATCAGTCAGGGCATGATTCACACATGGACCAATTGATTTCACTGGAATTTAAAGGATTAATTCAGGAGCAAAATCTTCTCTCTTCATGGTAAGGATAGGAGCTTCCTCCTTTTTAAAAGAAATTAATTGCACCTCATTAAACAATTCCAGGCTTAGATAAAAACTTCATTAAATTAACCAAAATTACTCCTGCACTGGAAATATAAAGCATTAGCTTTGAAAAATAAACTAACCGAAAGGTTCTCTCAGGGAAAGAAAACACCCTAATTTGTCTATTGTTAAAAGACCAGCTATATTTATTTAAAATGTTCAATTAAACACACTAGTTGAACACATGCAATATGATTTAATTTTCTTGTTCCTGTCTAGTCAAGGCTTGGTACAACTTACACACTCTCATAACTATTTCTGCAAGCATTACAGCAAGAGAATTAATGCCACAAAACCCCCTACAAATTCAGTTTTCAGTCTGTAGGCTCCCATTCAAATGAAACAGACTTTGTACATGAAAATGAACCAAGGTAGGAAGTAAGCATGAAATTATGGAAGAAGGCAAATCGAAAAGATTCAGCATGCTCCTTACAATAGGATCCTGAAGCTGTTGCAATAGGCAGGGATGGAGCAATTGAAGTTTGAAGGAGGGAAGATTTGTAAAAAGCCTCAAAGCAGTGTGTTTGGGTGTTCATGTGAGATATGTTTCCCAACATTGGGAGTATTTCTGTAAATAGCTGCCTAAGAGAAAGCCAGCTTATAGCTTGTTATGAATAACATCCTTCCTTGTTACCGTTTCTCAGATAGTCCATAAAACAGCAGTTTGGTCATTTTATGTTACTTTTTTCTTTTTTGTTGTTGCTTCTAAGGCTTCATCCATTGCTGCTTTTAGCTTTACTGAGTCTAATTCTGCTACCTCTACCTTACCATACATGCTTTCACTCCCATCTGCTTTAAATGAACTACATGTCACTATGTGCAATGCACAGACAAAAATCAAGTCCACTCCACTATGTGAGATGCAAGGAGATGCTGGCCCAGCTCTCTAGCAGCCAACGATTCCTCAAGAGCAAGGTCTGCTCCTGCTCTACAATGACTTATACCTGCCTCAGCTTCCTGATCTGCAATGAAGATGTCGCTCTTCATCTTTGCAGCGGCTGCCCGAGAGGGCTCACATCCCCTTGCAGGACCTCAGGGTGTTACCACACACGCATAACTGGGCATGCACCCTGCCTGCTTCCCTTGGCCACCGCCCAGAAAAGAGCTCTCCTGGGAGAGTGCTGGAGGCAGACTTCACAGAGCAACAAGGTGCTCCAGACACTATTCCTTCAGCCAGCCAGCCAGAGCAGCAAGAACTGTCTTGCCTCGCCCATGGCATAAGACAAATAAGAACGCCGTCCCTGCGTGGTGTCCTTATGGGAAGAGAGCTGGACACCAATGCACACTGCCACAATACCTGCTTTTAATTTGGTACGCAGCAGAAAAACACTGGCAAAGGCTTGCCAGTGAGAAAGATGGAATAGCTGGACCTACATGAGGTAAATGGAGTTGTGCTGCTAATGGATCAGCAGGGGAGCTGCAGTGAGGTGTTTCTACCTCTGCTTTGCCTTTGATGAAATCATAGCTGGGAAAGAAATGTTCTCACTGATTCATAAGCTGCAGATACTGTGGAAATGCAGATTTACTCCCATCATTCAAGTATTTATTAAGTTAATAAGTTTCTGAAGAAAACAATATAGTAACAATAAGAATTTATCTTCCTGAGCTAGCTCTCTTCTTTTTAACTTCCGAAAAGGAGTGGCTTTTCTGTTTATCTT
>JANHGB010060921.1:0-15736 GCA_026283785.1 Coracopsis vasa
AGGCCAGGTTGGATGGGGCTTGGAGCAACCTGCTCTAGTGGAAGGTGTCCCTGCCCGTGGCAGGGGTTGGAACTGGAGGAGCTTTAAGGTTCCATCCATCACAAACCAGTCTGGGATTCTATCATTCTGTGAACTGCATCCTACCCATCTTAACCTCAAAGATGTTCTGGCTTTTTTTCCACCAGCCAGCTCCAATACAGCAGAGCAGCGTTTGACAGTTTTCACCATCTCTCTCATAGAACTGTCCTAGGAGAGCTCCTTGTGAGGAATATTTTATATTACCTCCTTGAGGTTCCCTGTGTAGTGGAATAATAGAAATCATGTTATCGGTTCAGCTGGGCAGTATGTCATGAAAAACTAACACCTTTAGTACAGGCTCCAGAATAACACCAGCCACAAATCACTGTCAGCTACAGAGAGATGGCAGTGCTTATTGGCTAACTGATTTTTGATGGAAAAAATACAATTCCATACATTTAGGCAAACTATGCAGACTGACTGCCTTAGAGATACTTTACTGTGTGAGCTATATCAAGTAGTTTTCACTTAGAATAATGGAGGTGGCTGTGAAGCCCTGAAGAAACACGCCAAAAGTTAAAGCATTATGTTGGAAGTAACTACTGAACTACTACTACACCTCTGAAGTATCTATGGCAAAGATCAAAAGCAACGTGCACTGCTATGCTGCAGGCTGAACCTGGACAAATTTACACAGTGCAGTGCTCTGAATTGTCTTTGGCTAAAGTAAAAACTAACACAGCTCTGGCTCCCCTTCCATGGATCTGGTCCTCAGATGACAATACTGTGGTTTCAGATGAAATACACACTTCCTATTATTATGCTTCCACTAAACTTTGTTCAAGATAATCTAGAGGCTTTCTTAAACAATTTGATCTTGCATGAAGAGTACAGCATTAAGAGTTACAGGTGCAGGCAACACAGTACTGTAAAATCATGGCTCAAAAGATTCACTAGAAAACATTGAGATGTTTCAGGAGCTAAGAGGCACATATATCATAAGTGACAGACATAATATTTTAATGCATTATTTTTTAACATCACAGTACTGCCTTTTTTAAAAGAAATTCTTTATAGTCTCTGTAACACTTCTAGGATGGCATACTTTTATTAGGAGATTCTGGGTTGTAAATCTGTCAAATTCTATTTGAAATGCTTCATGCAATTAAATGTGTCATTCACAGGGAAGTCTGTGAACAGATGAGATTGGGCAAACTCTCTAAGTGTACTTTCATCTGAACGTTTCCAGGCTAGCACAGAATCCTATTGAAAACCCCCAAGGAAACTAGTCAGAACAGGAAAAATTTATACACAGAGAAATGTAAGTAATTCCAATGAAAAATCAGAACTTATTAAAATCTAACTAACAACATGTGAATAGTGCTATGCATTACTGAGGGTTATATGCAAGCATCTGCAGTGCTTTTAGAAAGCCAGGCTCTTATATTAACAAAGTCACTGAGCTTAGGTTTATTCTTAGACTCTAACTAACGATCACATCCTCTCCATATCTTATTCTTGCTTTTGAGTGTGTGCCTGTAGGTTTGCATTTGCATTCTCATTTAAATGAAGCTGTCTTGCCAATTCTGCCAGTTTACTGAAACATAAAATAGTGGGTTTGTTTTATTAAACCTCAACCTTCCCCTTGCCACAATAAGGAGGCGTTTGCTCTAAGGAGGCCATGCTTACATTTCACTTGCAGAACACTGCTGACTTTTACAGATATGCCTTCATTTTGCCCTATGTCTCTCTGTCCTTCTCACTAACCTTTTAAGACTCTGGATGAAGACAACAGAGATGTGGAAGGATATTTCTGTGTGAAATCTGTGTTTAATTATCAAGCCTACCAATCTGGTATGCATTCTCATTTAAAACTAACTAGGTGCAAAAGCCATAAGATTTGCTACAGATTGTCGGACCAAAGGTCCACCTAGTCCTATATTCTGTCTCCAAGTGGTCAATACTATAATAACTCATGGCAATGACAAGCATGCTACATTTCCCCAAAATACTGTTCCTGCTCTCCCTCCAAACCCTTTATGAGACAGGGACAAATGTGGAGTGGAGACTGAGATTAAACAAGAGCTCACAAGGGTGTTCTCATTCCCTTCCTTTCCAATTAAAGCAGTGACTTCCATGAAGATCAATTAATTTGGTAACACAACAAGACTGCAGCTGCAGATTTCAGGCAACGTGCTAAAGCTAATGGCAGCAATTACAGCATGGTGTGCTCTGAAGCCTGTTGCTGTGGATAAGGCTGTGATTTCCACGCCTAGGACAATCTTACTGGGACAGAAAACCAGCCAGTAAGATACTGTCTGTCTCAGTACCCTGTATGCTTTTGTTTGGAGGCTGACTATGAATGCTTGTGTGGTTTTCAAGTGCGTAAGGTTTATTCTCACCTGAGCAAGCAAAGCTGCATGAGATCACAGACTCCTGCTAACACTGTTCTGATCCAATCAAAATACAGTCACTCTCTGGCTTTACTAGAAACATCATTTTTTGCACAAAGACTTACTTGCATGTTTTCTAACCCACTTCTGAAATGAGCACATCCTCCACTGCTCAGGCTCAAAGATGCTGGGCTGCTCCTGCCCTGTACCAACTGTCTCACCCCCTGCAAAAGCAGAGCACACCCCAAACTGCATCCGCTGCTGGCATATGGCACTTCAAGTAACTTGGGAAAGCCTGGAGTGATTTTTCAAGCAACATTAGGCTATACTCACAGTGGATGATGGCTCAATTCCAACTAATTCTGCTTTAACATAAGACTTGGAATTGGGATGAGGTGATTCAGGTGTTTGCAGAAGGAAAACATGGGTCTGAGGCATGGAGTTTATAGGGAGGAAGCATCTGAGGTTTGATGGGGTTTGAATGGGGTTTGAAATATTTCTCCTTCCTTTCCTTTTTTACCCATTAGTTACTTCCCTACATTCCCTGCATTTTACCTCAGCTATTTTTCTTCATCCTTTGATTCCTTCTCCTTTTCTTGACATTATTCCTCCAAGCCCTCCTTTCATCACCTCTTACATGCTTATGTTTATTATTACGCTGTTAAACAGCAGACACTTAGAAAGCAAGTACACCAAAAAACAACACAACCACATTAGTGCTTGTCTTAAATCTCTAACCTGTGACTACCACAACATGGTATATGAGGCTGGTTGTGACCAGCTCTTGACTTCAGTGGGACCTCCAATGGAGATAACACAAATCACCATCTCTATTTGTCAGCTCAGGTTCCATGTTCATGTCTTTCAAGCAGGAAAGAAGGAATGGCCAACAAAATCAGGACATTGTGGTAAGGGTAAACTAGGTTTTTAGCTTTTTTCCTTGTTTTTTTTTTCTTCACCTCTGTCTGCTGCACGCTTCCACTGCATTTAATTCCTTGACTCTGCCATGTGTCAGAAACCTTTCTGAACCAATTAAACACATTAACTCAATAGCAAAAGTCTGCAGGAAACCATCAGATCAATGCCTGTGGCTTTAGCTAGGTGAGCTGGCTCATTGTAGGCTACAAGTATGGCAGAGCTGCAGTAGATGGACATGGGAAGGAAACGAGGCAGCAGGGCTGAGGCATAAGGATCCTTCCTCCCCACTCCAGCAGCAATCCTGCAGTCAGAAACACAAAGAAAACCTCCACAGCATCGACTGCTTCTGCTTTTACTTATTTAGCAATTGATTAATTTCAGAAACAGATTCTGACTTCTTGCTCCTGAAGGGTTTTTTGGCTGGCCCAGGGGTCCAGACTTGCTTCTCACTCACTTCGAGAGCATCTCATTGCACTGAAAATACACTGGTAAAGAGCTTGGGCGAGAGCAGGATCAGACACTGTCTTTTAGCAGTTAAGACACAAAATCACAGTTTTCCTTTCAATTCAAGGAAGTAATTAGTTTATAATAACATTTAACATTTAGTTGCTGACAGAGATATGACACTTATCTTACATAAGTCATTTTAATTATTCCTACTAACCAAGACCTCAAAACTATTGTGTAGTCTAAGCTAACAATGCCTTTCCGGGTATTTTTGGTTCTAGTGTCATCTGAAAAATTGATGCTTGGAGCATCAGCATTTATCAAGCTCATTATAGATTTCATCTGAATGACTACAGATAATGAAAAGTATGCTTCATTTTTATTGTCATGTTTCCCCCTCTAACACTGCAAAGAAATTCTGTGGTTGCTCAGGGTTTTAGGAATTAATGTAAACTCCTCTGCTATGAAACAAAGATCCAAAGGATTTTATGCAAACTATTCATATACACAGACATGAGTCAAACATGCAGAAATGATATGTGCACACACACGTATACTTTGGAGCACTATATATATTTGCACTTACATATAATATTCTTCTAAGTGAATGGTTATTTCAGATAGATACACAGCTTCAGACACTTGGGTAGCCATCCTCTGAAAGTCAGTCTTCTCTATGGCACTTGGTCATGTTGGACACATAAAATCTCCTTAGAAAATGTTTGTCACACTTATATGTTGCCTATATGAAATATATGCATCTGATGCTACATCATCTTACGCTGCACTTAAATAAAGCACGCATATGCTACTACTGCAGTCATCAGAGGAGACATTTTGGCAGCACATTGCTTCATTTTGTGTATGTGTTACTAACTTAGAAGATGCTCAGAGCGAAGAGACAAATCTTTTGAGAACCCATTTGACAGGGTTCTGGAGAACAATCCTTCCTGAGCTGGGACTAAAGTGATATATTGATACATGTTGAATGATGTAAAAGCCATTAGGAGAGTTCTCAGCTAACTCAGCTTTGTCTGCATTGGGAACTATGTCATTCACATCTAAAAAGCTGGATTGCTGTATGAATGCAGGACATGCATTTCCACTTAGCACTGAATTAACATCAGTTTAAATCTTTTTTTCTACTATCAATGCATCAGGCTATGTCTGTCATACCTGGAGCTGCTACAATAATTGTTAATAATGCTCATAGAAAAATCTATATGATTTTTTTACCTATGAGCTTGCAATAATTAATACAACACTGAGTTTGACTTGCATAATTATAACACATTAAACCTAGAAACCTGCTGCATTCCAGGATCCTTAACAGTATTTCAATGAAGTACCATCATGTATGATGAATTTTCCTTGGCACAGCGTTATCATCAAATGCTTTATGTTTTTACATGACTTTCCAGGTTACTTTGAAACTAAAATTACCCATAAATAGCAGTGGCATTAAAAAGCAATTACAGATACATGCCTTTTTAATGCCCCTATTATAACCCACATTCTGGTAAATCAGAGAGAGCCTATTTAATGATACAGGCACAGAAGAAACTCTAATGATTTAGTACTAAGATCCATGGGAAGCACTGCTAGCAAGGGGTTGGTGAGGTACTTTCAGATTGAGGTAAGAAAGAGGGAAAAAAATTTAATGAGTAGAACCTGACATAAATATTAGGAAATTGATCCATATTTTATAAAGGCCATTTCATCCAAGACAGTTCAGGTTTCCTCCCACTCGCAGAATGGATTCACAGCAAATAAACCCTTGACTCATGGGAATATTTCACATGCAGATTTGGCTTTTATGTAAATTATTTAAGTATGTTGTAGAAAGTTTGGGCAGTGATGTAGAAATGTTCCCCTGCCTGTGCATATCAGTCAAAGGAGCAGCACTCATCACTGAGGAATTCATAAGGGTATAAGTTTTGCCAACAGGCTTGAAACTAGGCTGTGGCATGGAAAAGATGAGACTATGTTATCCTATAATATTATGCTATCCCTTAAAATCACCTCCTCCTAACAGCAGGAAGGGAAGGCAGTGCCTTGGACTGGGCTGTACTAGTAGTACAATAAATGTCCGCCCAGAACAGCACGTTGCAAACTGAAGAAGCCTAAACCCAGGGAATGTGGAGGCAGATGTTAATGCCAGTCAGTATCCAAAAGGAAAATTTTACAACCTTCACATCCAGAATATCAAAAGAAAGGTTAATTACATGAAAGGATATGATTTTTTTGTTGTTTTTTCTCCTGGTTATTTCCAAACCACACAAGGCAATCTTTATTTTATACGAGTTACTCTTGAACCAGACCATGCTCCTCCATGTTTTAGTGTTGGATAGTATCAGCTAAGGCAGGAAATTGTTTTTAACAACAGAGAACTAAACCAACAAAACTCTTAGAGTAAGTGCCTTCAAAAGAGTTCTTCAGAGAACTATTGAGACGCTACAAGAGACTCGATGTATAACTGCCCACTGCATTGCAAACACAAAACCCCTCTGTTCACTTTCTTGCACATCACTGATTTATACTCTTTAAATAATGTCCAAAAATACATATTATATTTTATTGTTCATTTTCCTACCTAAAATAAAGGGTATTAGTTTTATTCAAGCTGGATTCTGCCATTAGGTCAATCCTAACAAGGAAATGCTGAGGCTATTTTACTTGATGAGAGATGTTACATTGCGCTGCACTACAAGAATTAGTTACAATGCTTTCATAGCAAAAAAGGAGATGCAATTTTATCAGTACCATGCCAAACAACGCAGCCCACACTGAACGTGCATAGACCTGTGTCTGTCTGCTACCCAAAGCTGGACAAGCTTATAGCAGCTCTGTCATCAGAGGTTAAAGAGAAAGCACCCGTTACAGAAGAGATGCCAGGTTGTCAGGGAGATCCAGATAATACAGCACAAAAAAGCACTAACCCAGTTCAGTTAGGTGAGGGAACAGAAGACACAATCGGAGCTACTAACAAAATAGCAGGGAATTTGACAACTTGGGCAATGTGTAATAGGATACCGAGCCTTTCCCCTCCAGACCTCTGGTTTTAATTAGATCCTTGTCCAAAATAATGGAAAGGTTCTTAGCAACTGATGGCTGATGTGTAGATTGCAAAAAATGAGCTGGTCTGAGATTAGACAGTGATATCATAGCACAACAGACTCCATCTAACCCCATTCCCTTTTCCCCCTTCAGTCCTGCCAACTCTCTCTTTTGTTATCAGTCTGAGCAGGAAGGAGACACTATAAAAATTCCCAACTATTCTCTTGCTATGAGGAGACAGGAGGCAGAGCAGAATTGAGGTAAATGAAGTGGGCATGGTGGTAAAGGGTAAGCAGTAAAACTGGCTTACACGTTCTGCATGCAAAGCTCATCAGTTTCAGGGATGTTAGTCCAGCATCTCAGACAGCTAACTAATGCAATAAAAGGAACAAAAGAAAAGCAGAAATAAACACAAACACCTAAGAAAATCAAAGCAACAACCCCCAAAGAAGTATGTAGCATTTTCCCTTAAGATCTGTAGGCATTTTCCAGGTGTCAGTAACGCTTTGGGGCACTCTTGTACTGCTCTAAATGCTTTTCTTCCCCACCTCCTGACTATTTTTTATGGAAAGGAGTGTTTTGTTTTAAAAAAACCACCTTCATTGCATTCACATTCTGTCCTAATTTTCCACTTAGGAGTCAGGCCCTTCCTTTCAATCACAAACCACATGTATGCACCATGGCTTTTAGGTAGAGTAGCATAACCCTAACATTTTTAGATGCCACTAATTAGATACCTCTACTTGATTCTACCTTTTAAGACCAAACTGCTTGGTCCTGGGTTTCCCCTTGATCTGCTCCAGTTTGTCATGCTCCAGAGAGGATGACTATTCCAGCTGTACTTCTGAAAGTGCAACGGCTTGCAATTCGCATGACCTTCTGTGACATGCTGTGTCCTGTATCTTAACACACCAAGAGAGATGAGCTTTGGTCTACAACCCAAGATACTGACTTGTTTGAGCATGAGGAAGTTTGCCTTGGAAGACTCAGTGCAGCAGTTCATGTCTCTACTTTGGTCTGATAGAAATCTTTACTGCTAAAATGTACATTAACTGACTGATGTCCATGCTTAGTTTCATTTTGGACACACCTAGAAAGTGCACAGGGAGCAATATTTCATTAATATTAGTGAAAATCAGCAGAATCTCATTATTTCCTATGGAGCTGTGGGGATTCAGATCAGCTGAAAGAGAGAACAATGAAAAACAGAGTGCAAATAATAGAATGCAAAAGCTCTTCAAAATCAGGCAGCAAACAACTGAAGCTGAGTTTGAACTCAATGCAAGACAGTGATTATAGCTTATGAAAGAAGAAAAAAACCCAATCCCATCACAACACTGGAATTCCAGAAATCTGCTCTCCTAAGAGGAAACTTTCTTTTACTTTCTGATGGATGAGAGTCTCAAAGTACAGTGTCACTGAAACAGGAAAGTAACTGCAGCTACAGAGACCCAAATCCGCCAAGATACAGCGAACACTGCCAAAAAGGCATTTTAAACTTTAACAAGACCTGACCAGAGACTATTTGGCTTGTCTCAGCTTCCTGATGGTTAAAAGCTGGAAAGGTAGCAGACCCTTAGCAAAAATACCTGGAAAGCCTAGGTGACAGAAAAATAGCCAGGAGTGTGTCTGGAGAGGACATCAGTTTCCAGTGAGGTTTCACCTCATTGTCACTGGACAGTTTGCTGGTATCAACAGAGGTTTAGATATTGCTTACTTGAAAGCTTTTCTAAACATATTAGCTTGGCTTGTGACTCTACACCTCAACAAGCAGAAGGCAAAGCTTCCCCTGCTTCTCATAATACCTCTCTGCATCTCACTGATCTTAATTTTATTTGTATTTCTTCATATATAGATATATTTATTTGATGGTTTTGAAGCAGGAGGTTCAAATGGTTCCAGTAAGAAAGCAATGGCCAGCGCAAGGATCAGCAAGAATACGTCAATGTTTTGTGTGCTTGTTTGTATCTGAAGAATCCCTATTGCCAATTACAGTTGGCTGCTGTCAGGGAGCATTACCCCTAACAAGATCTCTAGAAACACATCACGAATACGATCTTGAAGTTTCTAATACTCCAGATCAGTAGAAAGCTCAAGGACTCTGATATCATGCTGCCAACAGCTGTCATAAGTAGTATGGTTTCATCTTGTCGTTGGCCTAACAACTGCCTTTTCCTTTTCTATTTCATGCTTCAGCATATCTTCAACTGTCATAACAGATATGTCAAGCAGTATTACCCTCCCAACAATATCAGTTCAAATTACTTCCCAGAATATTCCTTATATGGTCTCTCAAAGGCAGGAGTCGATTTTCTCAGCTGCAGTCAATGCAATAGTAGAACTAATTCACTCTGTATCAGTGTATCAGAACTACCAAATTCAAGATGTCAAAGATTAATCCGAAAGGCAAATTCATGTAAAATTGCTAAATCACAGCACTTACGTGCTGAATTGCTATGGAAATCTTCCCAGTTGAAGGAAGAAAACCTTTTGCTTACATCATCAGTGCCAAGGTAACAGAGACATGTCCTGCAGTCCAGAGTAAGCAAGTACCTGCAGGCTGTTACCCATCAGCAAAATTTGGAATGCTCATTTTAAGCTTTGCTACTTCTAAGTTATTGTCTGCTTCTGGAATGACAGATGTGAAGAGGATAACAGTCTAGAGAGAAATCCTCAAGAAAACAATGCATTTCCAGTGGTATAGATTTAAACATGCTTACAGAAAGTCATCCAAGATGGGGAAGGAAGGGAAACCCTCATTATAAGGGCTGCAAATTCAGAAGAGGCTGGCAGATGTAACAAACACATCACAAGTCAGCCTGCATTCACTGATGCAGCTCTCATTGGACCATTCCTCATTTCCCCTGTGCAAACATCAGCTTAGGAATCCTGTTCTTTCATAAACACCTGACTCTTGCTGTAGCACAGCCTTGAACCTACTGTGTGTTTATTGTAAGGTGTCAGCTCTGGGTAGCAGTGAAGGAGAGAAATCTGACAAATCCTCTTTCTCACTATGTTAAAAAAGCAGGTGTGCCATAGCATGAACACTTTGCTTCCACAGAGAAATTATTTCCTCATCATCATGCACTAGCTGCTCGGCACAGCTGATTTCACACTTGATTGATGTAGATGATGCTACAGGTCATGCAGTCGCTTTCTGACACACAAGATAAAAACCTGTCTATTAGAGTCAAAACCCAAGCTGACTTCATCAGAGTCAGTATTTCACGCCAACCATTGCAGGAAATATGGTTTATCTGTAGGTAAAATAAGGAAGGAGTAAGCCAGCAAGACAACATTCAATCTAAGACAGACATCCAGTAACATACAGGATAATACAAAGGAGAGATGAATTTTGTCTATGCAGACGTAGGCATGCATCAAGTATCCAAACAGTGAACTGCTGTCACAAAAATGAAGTCTAGTCAATTTAAATTGCAGTGAAGAGTATTTTCAAGTTCTCTTTTTTTCTCCCTTTATTTGCCTGCCAATTATGTGGGGGGGTACAACTTCATTTTCCTGTTTTGAAAAACATCTCCTCCTCTTCTCAATGGGTAAAGTCTACCAAAACTAAATAGGAAACTGCAGAATTATGGCTAGGATCCAGCGGAGATTTCAGCACCCATTTAAGTAAGAGCACATGCTTACTTCCAGCTCTCTTCAGAGAAGTCTTTAAGCACAAGGCTGAAGCGTTCTTAAGTGGGGTTTTCTGAAACTGTTTGATAAAAGTAAACGTGAAGTAACCAGGCCCTTCAGAAGAGAAGCAGCACTCAAGTGTGCAGGTCTTAACTGGGATTCGACAGCGTAGAAGTCTAGGTTTGTTAGTGGCAATTTCTGCCAAGACGTCTCTATATCTAAAAAGCCAACATGCAAAAAGCAGGAAGAAGAATGAATTGTCCTCCATCTCCTTTGTGCACAGTAGCTGTTGAAGCATTCAGACAGGAGCATGACTCTTAAATGTGGCCAATTTAACAAACAAAGAAATCACAGTACGACACAAAGAGCAGCAACAGAGCAGTAGCACTCAGCGTACCTGTTAGACGTGAGAGCACAATTTGGACTGCAGTGGCTCTTATCCAGGAGTAGACAGAAAAAGGCTGGCTCTTCTGAGCATGAAAGCAAGTCAAACATCAAGAGAAGTGAGTAACACAAGTGCCACTCTATGCTGTTATTACAATGGCAGGTAGTGATAGGTCAATGGGGAATGGATTTAAGCTATTAGAGGGGAGACTGAGAAGAGCTCTTAGGCAGAAGTTCTTCCCTGTAAGGGTGCTGAGGTGCTGGCACAGGGTGCCCAGAGAACCTCTGGCTACCCTCTCCTTGACAGTGTTCAAAGCCAGGCTCGATGGAGCTTGGAGCAATCTGCTCTAGTGGAAGGTGTCCCTGCCATCAATGATCTTTACACTGCAAAGGAAGCAAGGCCAGCTCCTGCTTCCCCCTGGTATTCATAGTCATCCATAAGTACCAAAATTTTTCTGTCTCACATCTCATTATCTACCATACAGGCTTGGAAAACACTACAAAAATCTTCATTAGAATAAAGAAAGGGATAACTATAGAAAAGAGTCCTTTTGAATCATGATATCATCATATTTACAGTTCTGATATCAGCACTTTCTACACTCCAAGAAGAATGAAATCCAGTAAAATTCACTGGATAAATTTCAGTACATGGAGAGCAAATGGAAGAGACTGGAGAAGCCTCAGAGATAAAGCACAATTTACAATCTTCCCAGTTTATTTATAGCAATTTTAGAGTGCCTGGAGATTGCACAAGGAAACTGGTGGTTGCTTCTACAGCTCCTCACCTATCTGTTTTCTCCAAGCCAACACCAGATGCTGCCTAACCCAGCAATCTGCAGCATCAGTGATCACCATAACATTCAGGCCCTCCAGCATCTTAAACCAAGCAGTGCAGAATAGCAATAGAAATTGCAGTACAGTGCAAGGGAGAATCATTATCCTAGATAAGTGGTCCAAATGGTACTCTGAGGTGTCAGTGGTTACACAGTTTCCAAAATACAAGCATCTTTTCTATGGGGCCTCCAAAATGTTCATGAGCAGTTTAAGCCAATGGCTATGACTTATCAAAAATGCAGCTATTTCACTGTTTCTTATCACTTTGCACTCTAATGTTAATGTCTCTGGCTTCAATCACACTGCGGCACAGTGGCTGATTCCTGTGTGGGTTTGTAAAGTGCTGAGTCACTATAAATGGATTTAAGACATCAGCTCCTAACAAGACAGGATTTTCAAAGCAAACATGAGAAAAGAAAGAAAATGAGAGTGGCAAGAAAGGCCATTAGTCTAACTGCTATAGACTGCGAGGGCATTCATCCTAGGTAAAGTCTTTCGTGAAGGTATTGATCCATCATTATAAAATGAAGTAAGTCAAAGGGTTAAAGTATAAAGAGGCTCTGGCAGACTTTCATTTATGGAATTGCACTATGATTGTATCTCACAATGTGAAGGCGAATGAGTTTTGCTGTTTTACTGGAAGACTGCTAAGGAAATTGAAGGGTATGTCTTCAAGCATAACTATCAGTCCCAAGCTGAGGTTTGGTTACACTGGGAAGAGCTAGGATAGACTTAACTCTTCTATCCCTTACAAGAATAACTACCCATCATCCCTGAAACACATTGAAGCTTCCTTAATGTGATGAAGAAGGGAAAAAAAGAACATCTGATACTTCCATTCAACTAAAAGAGAAACATCTGAAATAATACTTGAGAGTAGTGAGCAATGAGTGACACAAAAGAGAAAAATGAGGAGTGAGACCCCCTTGGGTGCACTCCCAACTCCTCTATACTGAAGCATCTTCAAAAATGCTTTTCATTTGTCCAACTCCTTAGTTTCCTCATCTGTGAAATGCAGTTATGCTGTCATGCTCCAGTACTTCAAGACTAGACAGCAATACTTGTAGATCTTCACCATTTATATCCCATAGCCAGATGGAGTCTGGTGCTAGGTGGTATATGTAGTTCCAGGGTTATACAACTGCACTAGGCGATGGGCTGGTGCAAGCAGCAGCATCATGGGTATGATGGTAGAGTGATCCAGTCACAGGAGGGAAGGAACACTTGTATTTATACATGTATCTTGGTTACAGCCATAGGCAAATTAGAGCTGACTACACAACATCCAATACTATTCTCATGATGGAAAATTCAAGCCAAGTGGTTAGCCTGGTTACTATTAATTATCCACACAAATCACATTATCACTTCAGCAGCAGAGAAAGACTTTATGACCATTACATGTTCAACTGTTACAAATTCAGGAAGAGAATAGAATTGTATTATCATGTGAGAGAAGATCCAGAAGAAATGGCAAAGCAATAACTACTCCTGAATAGTAATCCACCATAATGTATGTAATTATGGATTAACTAATGATTGTATCCCACAGAAGCTATTTACTACTGTCCGTATGTAAAATATATACTTTATTATTGTTAATTCATTTTAGAAGTGCATCAATACCTCTACCTTTACTTTTCCAATAAAATTCTACTAGAATCTTGTTAGACTTCAAACCATGTGTGTTGCAGCATTCTGCTGTCAGGTATTCATGTTTGAACAGTTTTAGAGTACCTCCAATAGCTATGATATTCTATTAAAGCACCTAGTATCCATTACCTTTTAAAAAAGGTATTTAGCCAGTAGGAAACGAAAAGAAACAGTGCAAGCACAGATGAAAAGCTGGTAGCACACGGCCGTATGGCCTCTATTTTTCTCTTAGTTACAGAAGTTTCCAAGCACTCATCTAAAAAGGTTATTATTACATTCACACTCTTATCTAGTGCGTCTGTCTCATTTCACCGAAAGGCAAAGCTCAGATTCACATGATGAGTTACAGGTAGATAACAATTACAACTTCTTTCAAGTATAAAATTATTCTTACATAAAATATTCAAAAAAGAATCTTGCAGTCATTTATTTTTCAGAAAAATAATCCCCAAACTATTAATTTTAATATCAATTAGTTGGGTGAAGGAGAACCTGGAGACGAACTCAGCATTACTAGCTAAAATACATTAAAACTACAACTCACCTTTCCTATCCTATGCATTTCTAATACATGCTTAAAGTCATACCTGTTTCTCAGGAGGACAAAGCTTTCGAGAGGTTTGTAATGTGTAATACAAATGCAATACAAAGCAGCCAAACCTGGATTCTGATATTCTTAATGGTTATTTCTCCAGCTCTAAATTTGCAGTGATTCTATAGAAAGTGACTTTGGCAGTTCTTGTACTTGGAGACTCTGTGCTCTTATCGTCTCGGCTGCATCTTACTGAAGAGACCTTTTCAGCTTCCCATTGTACTCTCTGTCTTATAAGTTTAGCATTTTACTCTCCTTGGCTGTATTCCAGCCTTTCTTCCACTCACATATTCACTATTGTGTCTACCTGAAAGGCATCCATTTGCTTCACATATTAAGAAACTGAGATTTTAAAAGGGAATACCTGATGGAAGTTCTGTCACTTGATAGCAAAAGGCCCAGAGTTTGACCGACTGCTGAGTACAACCTAAAACCCTATACTGAGATAGTGAGGCAATGTTTAACAGGCTAAAAGCTACAGATAAATAATAATGATGATAACACAATTGCATTCCAAATCAAAAACCAAGCATGTTCATGAGTCTAATCCAACAAGCAAGAGAAACTGGTATGGGGCTATATTAAATCCCTTATGTTTAATATCCCAGACTTCATTAATTTAAGAACATTTCTTAACACAGCATCACAGAAGCTTTTATGTGCTTTGTTTTTATATCAGGGCTTATTTCAAAGCTCTGATTGCCCTTCCTTTCTTCCCCCTTTATCAGATAGCTGCAGAAGACACCAAACTGAGAGTGAGTTTCAGCTTGCCTGCCCCATTTTATGGAGTTATATCATAACATTTAGCCTGCAGGGTTTACACTTTATGCAGCTCTCTCTATCAAGAATGTAAGAGCTTAACCTGGATCCGGGACAAAAGCCACTGAACTAACATTTTAAAAAGACTGAGACTTATAAAACAATCATAAGCAAAGGGAAGTTTTGTAACCGAATCTATGCCAACATTGCTGGAAGAAAATAGGTCATGTCAAGCAAACATGATTTCATTTATTGATATGATTACATGTTTGGTTTTATAAAGTTGATTACATGGCTTAAATTGTTGTAAAGCTTTTGACCTAGTACTGTGCAGTGTACTGGCTAAAGATCCATGTACAAGACATGTTAAATGAAACAGGGATTAGTGAAGCAGGAAAAGTCAAAAAACTAGTGTCAGTGCAGAATGCTCTTATCCAGTTCCTGAAGGAATTCCACAGGCTCTTGTAGCAGACACTGTGTTATTCTGCACTGCGATCAACAGCTTTGGAGCAAACATAAAATATGCAGCTCACTCAAACTTGGAAGGAATTCATCTGATGAGAGAGAAAGGACTACCCTGTTAATTGGGCAGCTTCAAGGAAGATCTCTATTAGTACAGCAAAATACAAAGACATTGATCCACTATAAACATCTCCATATCAGTGGTGGGTTTGATTTTCTTAAGCAAGTGTGAATGCAGGATATACAGCCACAGAGTACTGAGAAAGAAGAGGGAAGCTTTTTCTAAGAAAGCAGTGCCTGTATAAGAATACATAACGACATCAGTCATCCAAGTCTGAACACGACAAAAAATGGCCAAGTGAAAGAATGACCCAAAATTGAGAGAATCAGGAAAAGTGCCCCCAAGTAGCAGCAAATTGAGACAATTTGGTGAGTAGATCAAATTGTAACTACACGACCTTTAAGAATCATCGAATCCCAGACTGGTTTGGGTTGGAAGGGACCTTAAAACTCATCCAGTTCCAACCCCTGTCACGGGCAGGGACACCTTCCACTAGAGCAGCTTGCTCCAAGCCCCTGT
>JANHGB010060930.1:0-18180 GCA_026283785.1 Coracopsis vasa
TTACTGTAAGAGTGGTGAGGCACTGGCATGGATTGCCCAGGGAAGCTGTGGATGTTCAAGGCCAGGTGGACAGAGCCTTGGGTGACATGGTTTAGTGTGAGGTGTCCCTGCCCATGGCAGGGGGTTTGGATCTAGATGATCTTTAGGTCCTTTCCAACCCTAAATATTCTATGATTCTATGATTCTAAGACTAAGGTCAAAGGCATTGATTGTGATGAGCATGGAAAAGTATAAAATATCACTTGTTCAAAAAAAACCCCCCAAAACCCAACCAAAACAATAAAACAAACCAATCAACCAAAGAAACAAGAAAAAAAACCCCACATAATCCAAACAGAAAAAATCCCCAAACATAACAAAAATCTAAAATCCACTAGTGACAAAGTAAATTATATCAAGTTCAAGTGCTATGAGATACTTGAGTCTTGTCTTTTGTTAAATCAGTGTGTATTTGCTGTGATAGGCAACTCTTCTGTCAAGCCAGTACTGATATCATTCACTATTATTATCATTATTACATATACAATTAAGAAGAAAAGTATGATGACAAGAAACAAGAAGTGCAAAAGGTAAATTGAAGTGCTCAAGTATTTATTTTAGGGGATTAGGTGGTAATGGAATGTCTGTAATGAGTTATGGATATTTACCTGCATCATAGCGAAAGCTTTGGTATGTAGCTGTATGGAGAGCCAGCTAACACCTGAGAAATCCCCTGGTGGCACAGGACTGGTGCAGAAGCAGCTCCTAGGTTAGTCTGGTTTACATTTGTGTAATTTCAAAGCAAGACAACCCTGCTGACTCCCTATTGACTCCCAGCTTGCAGCTAAGAGAAGTCAGAGGATTGCAAAGTCCTCTAGTACAATATGGGCACAGTAGCCAGATTAAAAAGAGCACAAGTACATCTGTGGGATGTTTTTCATAATTATACTGGGTATTGCATAGCTATTTAATGTCAGGAAAATACTTGTATTTCTGTTGTACTTACAAGTTAAACACCACCATTTCAAGTAAGTATATATTCTCATGTGATCTCTACTCTTGGGAGTTAAAAAGGGTCAAAAGAAGATTTAATTTATTTGACTGGGGTTTCTAGAAATCAGAAAACTCAAACTTTTACAAGTGTTGAAATTAGAACCAAGAATACAATATATCGTAATATTTGTCATCAAACAGGAAAAGGTTTTTTTTTTAAGGGGTGATTAGTATGCTTCGAACAACAAAAATAAATTTTTGTTTCAATCATCAGGAAAGAATAAAAAATGAATATTGGAATATTCTGACATACAAATGAGGTTTATATTTTGTACCTTGTATTAATGTTGATACAGACTTGTATATGCAAAAATAGGTATGCACTGTGTGTGTATACACACTATGCATATATACACAAGAAAATATAGTAACGGCTGTTATTTGTGCAAAAAAGCTTTTTGATCTTAATGCTGCTTTCATGTAGGAATTTGTCTTTCTAGAAATTTATGTCTCCCTTTAATCATTCCTAGCCATGTTTTTGGCAGTAATCTTTAAAACAGCAATAGTAATGACTCAAGAGTATGCTTAGGAACCTTTAACATCAGCTTTTGAGGTTCCTGAAAAGGCTTTGAATTTGCTTAACAATGATGATTTTTTGTTTTTAACATGAAACAAATGTTATTATTTGTGTTATGCAAATGCATAATCCTTATTGCCTGCAAAAAGTTCAAAATTAGAACTGTTCTAAACCATGGCAACCTGGTTTTTATTTTGGGTTTGTCTGTAATTAAATGTTAAGATTCTTGCAGGACTCCAAAGCTGAAGTACCAATAAAAAAGTTTAAGTGTTGTACTATTCTAAAGCTAATAGATGTGGTTGGCTATGCTACCCAGCTGGCCTTTTCTTTCTCTGTTTTATTTTGTGATATTCATTATTCAGTAGAATATAGTACTCTCTACATTACAGTAAACCAGTACTAAATGTACAGGAATAGCTGAGTGACAATGAGGCTTTTGCCAGTGTTGTAGATGTGTTTGTGTGTATGTGAGATGGCAAGCCAAGGGCTGTGGATGTTTTTCTGCCACAGGGAAGACTTTCAGCTGTGATTCCAAGAGTGCTATTAAAGCTGGTATTGCTAGTAATTAGATGCAATCATCACATTTACACTGCAGTCTTGGATTTGAAAGTAACTGCTTTAGCCATTGATAATCTACATATACATGTGTAAAATTAGCTAACTCATTTAACTAGATTTGCCTCAATTTAATCAGTGACTTGGTGCAAAAAATATCTTAAGCATTCGTTATCAATCAAGAGAAATAAACAGAGATTATGACACTAAATAAACATTTTTATAGTTTGATATATTGTAAGAGATTAATGCAGTAGTTCCCAATTTGTGGGGAAAAAACTTGAGAAGTGTTTATATCCCAATTTTAAAGACTATTCAGAATATGTGACTGTGGCTGGGGAACATTGACATAGAGCAGGACAACATATCTGTAGTCAGTTCTGTTTTGTTATTTCCCCTTCTGTCCCTCCCCCCTGCCCCAGTTTAAATCTGTTGCATTTTAATCTTCCATCAGTTTCCATGTGTCAGTTAAGTAGCTACTGTGTATAACTCTGCCCCTTTAGCGGTTTTATTTGTTGAATAAACATAGCTTATTAATTTTAATTAATAAACATTTATAGGTATTACTGAAACTGTACTCTTCTGCCAAGTTTCTGTTTGTGTCCTTTTACACTGTAGAAGCTACATTGGTATTTTCTCTTTGTGATATATAATCACTTGTATATTCATATTTCTCTTTAGGTAGGGACTCAATTTATTATTTTATCTTCCCAGTTTAAATGTGGGTTTTTTTGTTTTTTAATTTTTTCTCAGTAAGATTTTTTCCCTTTTTTTATCTCTTTTCTTTTCCTTTTTTTTTTTTTTTTTTTTTTTTGAAGTGTCTCTGCTTCAACAGCATCCATAGGTCAGGAGTTAAAAAAAAAATAGGTGGGTGAGTGGGCTCTTCTGCAAGGCCTCATGTCTCAAAGCTGCATCCTCCAATACCGTAGAGAATATTGTGGATCACGTGGATGTCATCAAGTTAAAACTTCAGTTAAACTGCACTGCATTTCAAGTTTACGGCATCTAAGTTTTTACTGTGTTCAGGGGCAAGGGACTGATGTCAGTAACCCAATGTTTACTTTTTCCTTTTCCAGACCCTAGATAATGTATAAGACCAAATGAAAGAAGTAGTACACATTTTCAGGTATCCAAATAGCACAGTTCTCATATTTATTAAGAATTGCCTGAAGGCTGAAATCTCTAGCCCAATTATAGCTTTTATAGTAGAGATCATTTGTGGGTACAAATGGGAAGCAAATCAAAGAAAAACAAAGATAGGTCCTTAGAGATCTAAAAGTCATGATGGAAAGAGAAAACATAATGCTCTGAAGTGGTAAATTTTAATCTGATGAATAGCAAAGTATTGAAGAGTCTGTTTCAGCATTCTGTAGCAGCTGTGTTCTTTCGTAGTCAAACAGTCTTCACTGAAATGAAATGAAGGAACAATCTCACTCAGCATATATAACATTCAAGGTACGTCAAGTACATATTTCAGAAGAGTAACAGAAAGAAAAGATATACAGAAAACTGTCAGGATAAGCCCTTTTGGTGCAAATACATAGAATCTCAATTTACCCTACTTCTTTACAGATGCAGGATTAGAAAATGAAAAAAGGGATAATTTTCTATTAAAAAACCCTCAAAATTACATCTTTTGAATTAGAATGCCCTTATTTCACAAGGGCAAAGCAACCCTCAGAGTAGGTGAAAACCTACCCTCTCAATTTTTTTTTCTCTGAATTTGAAAGTATTATAATTTCATAAGGACTCCCTAATAGCTTGCACAATAATCTTGCTCAGATGAGAGGATTTTAGATAAAAATCCTCCCTGATGCTACCAGAGCTTTTCCTGTACAGATGGGGACCACTGAATCATCTGGCCATTATACTATTTTGCACAGGATTGAATAAGATTGAAGAGAGTTAAAAAAATATGGGATAAAAATAAGAGACGCTCAACTATTTTGCTGAAAAAAACTTAGGAAAGGTTGACAGAAGCACTCATAAGAGTTACTGGTAAGCATTCACATAAACCAAGAAATGATTGATAAAGATGAAAGACAACAAATTAAGACTAGTAAAAATATATTTGTACAATGCCTGCAATTGTATAATTTAAATGTCCACTGTATAATTCTACATCTAATAGTTTATCAGATTAAACCACAAATATTTACATACAGGAAATAGTAAAAAAACCAAACAAAACCTAAAAGTGTTGAAGTGCAATTCTGGATTCCCCTAGGTTTGAATTTGGAAAAAGTATTTTTCCACATTCTTGTTGATTTAATGATTTGTCTAGTGTGAGACATCAAATAACCTGAGCAAGATCAGGAAAATGGGTGTCATTAATGAAGATGTTAGACTGCAAACCCAGTCTTGTATAATGCTCTTCATCTTATCTGATGAAAGTTTGCATGTATTAACTTTAAAATTAATTTGCTTAAGGTCATTTAAACATTAGCAAATTTAGAGCAAGTTATGTAATCTACAGATTGAGAGTGTTCTCATACAAAATTAAACTGTTTCATTTCTCTCTCAAATTAGTTCCCAAGGTAGCTGTACTAGAAACCAGAAGGATACAAAAAGTATCACTCTTAAATCAATTTGACACCAGAGAAAGTTCGTATTTCATAAAGAAGAACTGATAATCAAAGACTCAGGCTTTATCTGGAAAGCTATAGCTGGAAGCTAGGTTTCCACCATGGAGTTATGATATCACAGGCAAATTATGGGTTGGAAAGAAACTGTTTTCTCACATGAGTAAGATGGATAAATTGCCTTATCATATCTGGAAGTATTACAATAGTTAGTCTACTTATTTAACTAGTTTTAGTGACTTCCTTAATGCTCTGGTTCTTTGAGGTAGTCTGCTGCCACCTTTCTAACGCCTTTGCTTTATTAGTGTTGCTACACAGGGACTAATGAAGAAGAAAAGAGACTGTTTTCCTTTAATATAGTCTCTGGGTAATACATTAACAAAGTAACAAACAGAACTTGGGCCACCACAACAATACGTCACCTAGCTTAAATAAAAAACAAAAGACTATCAAACAAAACAAAAGTGTGGAACTCTGAATATTTAAAACTATGATATAGTGATAAAATGCAATTCTTCCTGTTTTTATAGCAGGATACTGGAATTTACACAACACAGAATGTATTTCTTTTTTCTTCTAAAATGGGTTTCAAACAATAATATTCATATTTATGCCTTTGATGCTTTTAATAATTGCTAGACATGCTTAAGCATCTGCATTAAGCCACTGATGCTTCATAAACATCAGCTAACACTGGAGAATATGAATGTGATAGGGCATAGAAATGTTATCACACGCATTTCTGTAAGACAGTGTTTGAAAGTTTCCACAAGTGCTTTGTTATCAACTTAGACTCAAACTGCCTTAAAATTTTCTGGATAACTCTTTATATGCAATGTAATTGAAGAAGTAGGGCATTTTAGCCAAAATCATGGTCAGTGTAGGTTAGTAGGAGTGCTGGCTTGTGTTTCTCTCCCACAGTTTTTGACACTGTAGAGCAAATCTTTGCGATGCTGACAATTTTCATACCTCCTTTTATGCTTTGACAAAAGCACCACACAAAGAAATAAACGGAGAACAGTTTAAAGTGTGCAACAAGATCTGAATTTGGCACTAATCAGATTCTTGGTTTTTAGTAGTTTTGGTAACATTCTCTTGAGCTGAATTCTTCTTGGATAAGTAAATTGATATTTGGACATGGTTTCTACAGTCTGGTTTACTGAACATAAGGGAAATCCTCTAATTGTTTTCAAGAAATAAGGAATTCTACCTGAAATTCTTCGTATGCTGATGTTTAACTAAAAATATTCAACATCTTCTGGAATAGGTGTTTCAAGGAGCGTTCATATAAACTTCCTTAGAAGAAAAAGTGGACAAAATCTCAGTTACATGGGTGGAAGCTAAGTTATGGAATTGCAGCTACTGTAGTTCTGTGAGGGCGACAATGCCAGGATGGCAGCTTTAAAACACCTGAAGAAACACAAGGTACTCATTACTTGACAAAACTCAAAAGAACACTGAAATAACACCCTTATAAAAGGGCTGAAGAATTTGGAAGTTAAAAAGGTGAAAACAACACAGGTAAAATTCTGGGGTTTATACTGAATTTGGAAAAAAATGCAGTAGAATAAAGATTATACAAGTAAGGTAACTATCAACAATTTCTTTTCAGTATCGTGAAAATATGTTACTTTCAATATCTGAGTTTATTAAATATTCAATTATTTAATGATTATTACCAAGAGATCATCAAAGTCAATACTGGTTTTTATAGCACTGTTTTAACATAGCTGAGAGATAAACAGATTGAAAACTTCCTTAATTCTTCAGTTAGCCATAGAACACAAAATCAGTAGAATTAATCATCTTCTGCAAGGAAAGAGTATGTGATTAGATGATTCATTTTTAAGTATATGCCGAGTTCTAAAAAGGAAACAACTTCAGTTTTTCATCTTGGTTGGGATGAAGGATGAAATTTGAAATGCCCACATCTCTCAGGAGAGTACTCGCTCTTCTAAAAAATCTGATCTGAATTGCTCAGCGGAGTCTTACAGCTCTACATAAGATGTTTTTATGCGTGCTGTTCACATTCTGAGTCATGTAAACTTGCAAGGAAAGGAGGACAACAACACAGATTGAATCCTTGATGTTCTACAAATTGCTCTGCATGTTAATTTTTTTTCCGATAACACAGATTACATTTTTACATTTACTCTGTAGAGCACGGGATGTGATAGCTATATTATAGTGCACCGAATAGTTTCTCCTGTTACATGTTTGATGAAAAAGGCACAAAGGATAATGGAAAACTCAGTTTTGAAACAAAAAGAACAGCTGCTAATGCCAGCATGAAATTTTGAGCTGCATGGAGCAAGACAAAGCAGAGTATGATAAGGTGTGCCAAAATACAACAGAACCTTCATATTGAGAGTTTTCTAATTATTTTACATGTATCTAATCAAAACAAACACTGCTGGAAGAGCTCAAGCAGAAAACGGATGACTATTCTTCAAGTCTTGATGCTTAAAATTATGTATCTAAATCTTCAGTTAGACACTATGGGAGTCTGGAAGATAATAATGCTAAAATACAAACCAAAATGTGAAGAGTTGGATGCTTGTATATCAAATTAATTGTCTCCTTGCTTTAAAGTCCATTGAAGAAAAAACATAGGAATAGTCTCGGTCATATGCTAAATAAAAAACATTGTCCTACACTTAAAATCACTAGCATTATCTGTTCTGGGGGATTTGGAGAACTATCAGGTATATAAAATCATGATTATTCATGAAAGGAGAAGTGTTTGGTTGACTTAGAAATACCTATAAATTGTTCATACTTCAGTTCAAAAACAGACAACAGTTTCAAAAACTGTAAGATGGAATCAGATGGAAAATCAATTGCAGCTTGGATCAGCAGGAATTTTATTTAATTCCTTCAAAGACAACAGATGGAAAGAATCAGTCTAAGAATGCCTCATGACAGTTTTCCTAATACGACACAAATCTGTCTATCCAAAATAGGCTGTATGAATAGACTTGTACATGAAATACTTTCTGCAGACTGGTTATTAGTATATTAAGAACTTTTGGGTATACATATGTATAATGAATAAGCACAAGTTCTGTGTTGAGCTTTTTTTGGTTTTAATTGCAATCATTTAATTATTTTAGATGGGTAATGAGTGAGGGATTTGAAAGCAAGCCTTGAAAGCTAGGGTAGAATTTTAAGCAGGTTGGCTATACATTCTGGTGAGGTTTACTGAACAGTTATTGCTTATAGGTTTGAAATGGCATTTCTACATCTTAATATGAAGGGTTAGTCTTTGATGGATGGGAGCTTGGCAAATACGCAGAAATAAGATCCATGCATCATAATATGTCTAAATAACCTAAATTATTTTGCGATTTTGTTTATATGACAATGCACTTTTCATCCTTTTCCAGCTAAGATTTAATTTTGCAGCCATCATACTGTTTCATATGTAGTCATGCACCATTTCATACATAGTCAAATACATACACTGGACTAGCTGCATACTTAGTTAAATGGACTCACAGGAAGCAAATAAAAGCACTTGCTATAATACTGCTTTTAATGTTTGAAAATAGATATACATTTTCATTTTTGTGAACTCTTCACTAGCTTTTTCTTAAGTTGCTGTTAGAATGCTTTAGTATATTCACAGTGCAATGATCTTGACTTTGCTTTTGCATATTTTGTTTTAAAGTGAGGCTACTCCATTGACTATTTAGAAAAGAATGACAGTGCAATCTCCACAAAAGCCCTTATTACAGTTTAATACTGTGTTTTACTTTAAACTCTAAAAAAATATTTAAACTAAATAAAGCTGCACTACCAAGATTGTATATTAACTTAGTCTGCTTTGCGACTACATATATATTGACACCGCTATCTGACCTAGTGTTAAACTAGCTACTGAGATATCTCCATGCTGCATGGATGGGGTTAGCAGCCACAGCTGGGATAGATAAGAACTTCACACTTATTAATTTTGTTTTACATCCACAGATGTAAATATGGTCCTGTCTGAACAGCAGTTTTAAGTAAGAGAACGCAATTTTGCTATGGTTTTGTGTCTGGTCTAAGCAATTCTCCTAATAGGCCTTTGTATTGCTTGGCACCTAACACAGGTTTGAGTGTAATAAGATTTTGTTTTGAAGGGCTTTGGGTAATTATCTGCTATCCAGTCATATTGTTGCCAATTCCACTATAAGCTACATTATATCTGGTAAAGCCTGTAAGTAGTGCATAGTACTGGAATGCATTTGAACAAACATTGCCCTGCTGATTTCCTTTCCTCCTTCCCTCCCCCTTATTTTTGGAGCACTATATAATAGAGGTAAGCAAATATATCACATGAATAATTCATTAATTTTGCCATTCCTGTATTTGCCAAATCACTGGTTCTCAACCTTGAATATTCATTCTTCAAACTTATGTGGGAATTTATTAGGCGAATAAATCTTCATCTGTAGGCAATTTTTAATAGGTGATTATGAAGTTTACCAATTTACATTGGGTTTCTTCTCTAACAGGAGATTTAGACATTCTAATATGACTTGCAAATTGTTATTTTCAGATAGATGCTGAACTAAGTTTCCATAGTCCTGCAATTCAGAGCAAAAATTTTTGTTTAGTTTGCCATTCAATGGATGGAACCATTAATGTTTCATCCCTCAAACTTTCTCCTCTGCTTCTTCCCTTTTGAACAAAATCTTGCTAAGTACTTTCCAGAGGAAAAAAAGAAAAGCAGGTGAAACATGAAGTGGCCTTTCTGTATCTCTTTTCCTATTCCTCTACCATATGCAGAGTTTTCTCATTCATTCTCCCTCTCTAGCCCTTCCACTTGTTCCAGGAGTTTAATCCTGTTCTCCCTTTCTCCTTCTTACCACCTTTTTTCTATTCCTTGACTCATTCTTTTGTCTCTATCACTTCATAATCTCTCTACTTCCCGTACTCAGCTGCCCAGAGATCATTTTTGTCTGTGGTCTTGTCTTGCCATTTAACCCAGTGTTTCTCTCAGGAAATACCACTTCCTGTACATATAATTGAGTCCTGTGCTTAAACCACGACAGTAAGGAGGGTGTTTCAGGGTTTATCCACCTGATTGCTGTCTTGAAACTTGTCTTGTGCCTCTTTGTTGTTTAGTAAGTCTCTCTCTTTAGTAAGAACAACCTCTTAGGTGATTAGCAATTACATGTGCCTGGAGAAAATAGTTTTTGCAAGTAGACATTGTCTCACCTATTCACTGACTAGAGAGCTGCTGCAGAAAACCAGTTGTAGTCTGTGTGAACAGAGATTGTGTTAGAATATATACAGTCACAGAAAAGTGCAAATTGAATAATGCATATTGCACCTTCGTTTCAAACCCTGTGATTTACTTTGCAAATTAACAGTCTTTTATTAAAGCTTTCTAATGTAATTTTATATAAATATCACTCAATATCTTAAGCATCTATACTTGCTAGCAGTGCTTAATGTTTTTTTATAATATGTGCTATGGACTGTGTAAATCTATGAATTCTGAAACTTCAGACTTCCTGACTGAAACCAAGTAAATGATTTAGAAGGGGTGCAAATCAAAGGATCATAGAATGGTTTGGGTTGCAAGAGATCTTAAAGATCATCTAATTGCAACCCCCTGGCATGGGCTGGGACACCTTCCACTAGAAAGGGTTGCTCAAAGTTCTATTCAACCTGGCCTTGAGCACCACTGGGGTGCGGCATCCACAGCTGTGGGCACCCTGTTCCAAAACTTTCACAGTGGTAGACAGAACTGTATAGAAGCATGTATTTAGAAATGTAGAGGTGTGGCATGTGTTTTGATCCTGTTCCAAAATGTTGCCAGTATAACTGTATTATATGCATCTTTGTACTTTTTTAGTGAAAGAACACAATGCATATATATTCTGTAGCAAACATTGAGCAAATGAGCACAGCATGCATATTTTACAGTGAATATATATAGTTTTATTAAATCAAAAATATTGGATTATATCAGGCAAGCAGGACCGTTTATGTTAAGAGGAGTGCATGCTGTGATTTTTCTGAACTCGCTTTGAAGTTCAGTGGTGTGTCTTTTTCTATTGTACTCAAATATTAGAACATCACTACTGATGACTCGTAATCACTGCTTTTAAATTTGCATGTTGATTGATAAGGCAGAATTATCATGTGATTAAGAATGAATAAGAAATGGGAAACTTCTGTTCCCAGAAGTGCCCCAGATTTCTTTTGTGACTGCTTAAACAGCTTATCCTCTCAGTATTCATTTTCCCATTTAAGCAAAAAGAGGGCATCAGTGTTTTGTTTCCTTGTGGAGTAATCAGATGTGTATTAAGGATAAATACATAAATTTCATTTTCTAGTGGATTTCAACTACTGATTTGCTTTTAGAATCAAAATAAGAATTTTTTTTCTGTCATTTTTCTTCCAAATTTCATTATATTCATATGCAACTGGGTAATCCTTTTTAAACAAACTCCTATACATTTAGGAAGAATGAAGAACAACAACCTACTAGCCTGTTTCTAACTCCAATAAAAATTACATGAAGGATAAAACATGCTGCAAAAAAAAGAGATCTTCTAACCGAATATTTAACAAGCTGCTATGCCCTCTCTTTTTCAGCTTTTTGAGTAAAACACTTGGAGAAAATCTGATATTTTTGACAAATCCCAACTTTTTAAATATTACTGTCCTGGTGAACATAGATTTTTACAGTTAATCGCATATAATGTCATATGTAATTTTAAGTCTGGCACGTTAAATTAGCTAAGTTTTGGAAGAGAATTAGCTGAATCCTGAAATGGGTTCATGGAGATGTACAAGAACTGGAGTTTCAAGTAATCCTTTTGCATCCCTCCTGTTATTTAAGAAATATGCACCTATTATGCTCTTTGCTTTTTGCAACCGGATTTGCCTATTCTACATTGGCCTTTCTAGTCATCTGCGCGCTTGTAGTAAGCGTGGGTAAAGCCCTAACCAAAACTTCGTTTGCGAAGTCAAGCCATCATGCGCCCATTAACACTTCACACTTCATATTATTGACAGGATTAAGGTGGTTTCTTGTGAATGTCAGAGTTTATAGAGTGACTGATGAAAAAGGAAGTAAATTGGATGCAGAATATAAGACTACAGCTTTAATTCTGTCCCAGGAACTAAATTATAGGTAAGAAGTATGACGATATATTTTTTTGCCTTAGAGTTTGCCAACATGAAACTGGCATGCTAGCCCTTTTATTTATCTTATTCCTCTGTGCAGAACCAGTGGTAAGATAGTTAAAAATTATTTGCAAGGAGAAAAAGAGAGATTGGGATGCAAGCAATGAAATTGCAATATTCCTTGAACTTCTTAGCTTTTGTGGGGTTTTTTCGGTTGTTGTTCTGTTTTTAGTTTTATTATTCACTCAGACTGCCATAATGTTGTCTGAAAAGAAAAAGATTCTGGCTGAGTATAACTGTGGACTGAAACATGAAACAACGACATTGTCTCACAGCTGAAAAGTTAGATGCATTCTTTACCATATATAGTTGTTGTAATATCAGTATGAATGTTTGATGAAATTTATCTCCTAAAATGCAAAATCCCTTAGTAGAAAATTCTACAATATCAAAGTCACAAAGACAATAAGCCAGAATATTTGCCCCATTTAATATTTCCTGTGCTCTTCTGGGACAGGCTGATTGCTATCAAGGAGAGATGGGTAAGATGTGTCTTATGAAACTTACTATATTCTCCTCTTGTTCTATAGAACTGTAGGAAATATCTCTCACCCTGTACAGATACTGGAGTTCACAGACCTGCTTGTTTCAAAGTCAGTAAGTGCATTCTTTGGACAGGTTACTTTGTTCTCAGTACAACTTGGAATGGAATCAGATACATGATGATATATATGGCTAGGAGTGAATTAGGCTTCACATCAGTTCCAGACATGCAATCACTATTTAGATTGATTTGTTCCCTAACAAAATCCACTTGAAAACAAGTGATCATTCTTTGTATCCATGACAAAGAATTAGGACAAATGCAGGAACCCTCAAATTGTAGGAGAAATGATTCTTTGCTGCTGTAATGATCAGACAGTTCATGGATGCTTACAGACTGCATGGGTCGTTTGATAACATCTGATGTTTGAATGCTGCCACAGAAGTCTGTGTGACTAAAACATTTCTGTGAAGTTTCATTCCTATAATAATGTGTAACATAAACAAAAGTATGATATTTTAGGTTGCAGTTTTCTTTGCCTGTACAAAAGGATACTTTCATATCTTGTTGAAGCAACTTAACCATTGACGCTGAACGGGATTTTTATTGGTTGGGGAAAGGTTATTGAAGCTGCAGTGGCAGTGGATATTAATGGTTTGCTAGTGTGCCTCAGCCTCAGGTTAGGTGTGGTGTTGTGGGTTTGGTGGTGGTGGTGATGATTTTTAACAAGGAGTCAGACAGAGCTACCTAGATTGTAGGTGATCGTTACAGGTCACTGTCTCTTGGAAAACACAAAAATATGTAAGGGAAGATAGAGGTGATGACAGAACTTCTGCTTAAAAATAAATCCAGCCTAATGAGGGTTCCTCCTACTTTATCAATAAAGTTTCAAAAGCTATCCTTTCTGTAACATAAGTTAAACAATTATTTTCTGTTCTATCACAAACTAGCTAAGACTTCTAGCTACACAGCATCTGGCTGCAGAAATCTGTGTGGGACATAGAGAATACTCAGTGTTAGCTGAGAGAAATAAATCATGCCAAATGTGTAAAGTTATCATGATTTCTACCATAGAGCTCATAGGTAATAATTAAAAATTCAAAGTATCTAAATAGGCTAAGGCTAAACTTGAAGGCTAAACAAGCCTAATCCAAAAACTTTGCCATTCTTTTTAATACTTAATTCTTACGAATTAAAGTTCTCACTATGGTTTTAGCACACTTTTCCATGCTTATTCATTAATTTTTCATTTTCTAGATAAACACAGCCTGATATGTTCATCTTAACATGCATTTAAATATTAGATTGAATGAGCTGCCAAATAATGAAACGTAGAATATTAGCTCTTTCATTTCCATCAGTGAATACTTTCAGCTGTGATGTTTTCTGATTTGATTGTTTAGTTTTTCTAGTCAATCGAATAAGGACTGCCCAGAAGGGGGGGGGGGAAGTCATAATTAATATTCTTGTTTAATCTGTTATCAAAAAAAGAACTTGTTCCTTTCTTGTTAAGCTTTCTACAAGCTCCTCTCTTTAGAGTGCAATACTAAGATTCCCCGATAGATGCCCTAAGAGATCTCTTATAAACATCACGACTAAGTACTGAAATTAAGTATTTTCAGCTTTTTCTTTGTGTGTGGGTTTCTTGTTTGGTGGGTTTTTTTTGTTTTATTTTGTTTTATTTTTTATATATATCTATATATATATATCTGTGTTGTCTACCATCGAGTGTATTGGTTTTGGATTTCAATGATAATGAATAATGCAATTATTTGATCCCAAATGGTTGAAAAAGGCTGGACAATAAGAAATTTAACATTTATCCTCATTGCTCAATTATTTTTCAATAGTAAATTTTAATGTGGATATTAATTCCGTAGTGTATTATCTCCTTCCTGTTTAATCAGTTGTTACTTTATATTCATACCATGAGAGTAAGGGCAATGTCATCTTGTCAGAATCATTATCATTGCAAAGTAGCTGCACACTGAAATGAACCTATAATATTTATTTCATTAGAAATAATGGAGAAATCTACAGATCTACCCTCAGAGTCTAATCTCCCCTCCCTCCCTCATCCCCCTCAAGTTTTCATCTGTTTTTTTGTGTTTTGTGTTTTCTGTTGTTTAATTTGAATTACTTCTTTGATTAATTTTAAATATAGGTTTCTTGTGTGTGAACATTATTGCATATTCCTTTTATTTAAGTAACTAAGTCCGCTTGTGAGAACTGGCTTTGACGAGATACGGAGTAAACCTTAATGTGCCTTTATTATCCTTTCGTCATTTGGGAGATCTCCTCTGCCAGATGGTTGGCACAACCTTTCTCCAAGCCGCAAGTAAGCTAATTTTCTTCTACATCATTTGCCAGTGTCTGCCATTCTGGTGCTTACGGTGCCCTGCTGTTATAAAAGCACCAGTCCAGGTCTCAGGACACTTTACTGTGCTTTTTGATCAGGACAGAGCTGATAGTGGATGCCTTATCATTTTTCATTAGAACATTAAACAGACATTGAGTGAATTAGACTAGTGGAAGATGAGGGAAAAATGTATGTGTCCAAACTTCATGCTGTGAGACACACATATTTTGAGAATTATTCATGCCATCTCATGTCAGAGCAGGCTGAGAGTTCTTTTGCTGTCATTGACTTCAAGCTAATCAATGATCTTCACCAGTAACAGCTGCACTGAAGGGGCAGGTGTCTTCCTCCAACAACAAAACCAAAAAAGAATAATTTGCTAAAAAGAAGTGGAAATTAAACCCCTGTAAAGGGCAGTACTGTGGACTATGTATTTTTAAGTAAGATTTCTTTATTGCTTGAATTTATCAGGGTCTAAAACTATTTTTGGTATTAACCAACAAACAGAAGTGTGTTCAAAGTGTTGCAAAAGAAAACAAGTAAAGACTTTTTTTAGTCTTGTTTACTACTTTGCAACTGTCAGGTTAGCTGGGACAACAAAGTAACTGATTTTTGGTAGTATCAGATTTTAATATCCTGAACTCTTTGGTAACCTGATAATCTGATTCATGGGAATACTTTTCTCATTTTGAATGTTTAAAGATTTATCACAGAAAAATAAATTGTTGTTTTTGAACTTACAGGTGGTGAGTGGTACCCAGACATACAGAAGTCACTGGACTAATCTGAAGATCTGAAGTGTAAGTAACAGTGCAAGTTCATGAAATTTCCTGGGTTTTTTTCCTTACTGATTGCTTTTACAAAAACCTAAGCACATAAAAAAGAAAACCAAATCCAAAGATACTTCAAAAAGCTTTAGAAGTGTTAGCAGTGGAAAACGCAACCAAAGAAAAATAGCTACTTCTGAAATACCATGCTTACTCTCTAAGTCTGCATTCATTTTGCATGCAGTAGTTTGCAAGGTAAGTGACTCTTTCTCCATAATTACTTGCAGTAGAAAAGGAAATCCAAGTTTATCAAAGAAAGTGACTATTGTTCTATATTCAGTGAGATATGGATAGGCTGTAAAGTATGAAAGCAAATGTTTTGGACAAATACTGAACAACCAAACAACTTTTATCATCTATTATTTGCACTGACTTCCCCTTAATATATTCAGACTTTGATCTTCTTTTTGTCTTACATGAGGTTCCCTGCTGTATTGGATCCTATATTAAACGGCTCCTCATAAATACAAAATAGAGAATCCTTATTATTAATACCTATAGTCTTAACAAACATAAAACAGCTTTGAAGTTCCTCCGTCTTTCTCACCTTCACAAGAAAACATTAGTACCTACTGCACAGCTTCTCCTCTGCCCAGTATAAAAACAGCAAATTCTTTGTAAAGTGGATGTCCCAGTGAGTGTCCAAAGAAGAAAAATGAGCATCATCAGATGCATTCTAAAATGCAAGAATGCCAAGATACCTTAATGTATTACACTGTTGTATCATTATTTACACTCAAATTTAAGAGTGCAAGTCCCCACAAGATTTAGAGATTTAACGAATTTTTTTGAGAGTCTTCCATGTGGTATTTTGTGGTTCGTTTGTTTTTTTTTTGTCTACCCATTTGCAAAGCCAACCAGTAAGCTATAGCTATTTCAGACCTAGCATAATTTGATAGACCTCCTGGCTTCATTAATAAAGTTATATAAATATTTATGTAATTGTTGATCATTTGTTTCATGTATGTTTATAATGGCAGGGGAGAATGGATGAGCAGGGTTCCTGCTCATCCTCAAAAGATTTCCACTTAGCCTGGGACAAGTAATTTTTGGGTTTACCTCTGTCCCAGGAATTTCTAGTGCAGCTATGCTACTAGGAAGCAAAGTTGATTCAGTATCAGTTTTGTACCCCAAAACTTGTCATTAAGTAGCATAATTTTATTCTATTTATGCTTTGCAGAAAACCTGAGAGAGCTTAAGAAAAAAAAGAGGGAAGAAACAGAATAATAGTGGTTCAGAAATGTTATCCGGATGCCAGTCAAGCTTTATGATAACTAGCAATTATAAAGGGTTATATCAATGGAAGTCTGTGTGATCTGGCTTTATATTCTACGCTTTGTGTGTAAAAGTTAATCATGTTGTTATTGCACTGCCATGACCTAATTAGCAAGAACTCCGTTACAAAATTGTGATAAGCTAATACAATCCGACCTATCTTGTTTCATTATTTCCTCTGCTAACTAGTTCAGTTCTTTAATTATGGGACTTACCTAGTTTTCCTTCTCACTACAGGTTTGTGCCACATGTACAAGTATAGTATAGGTCATCCAGCATGCCAGTCAAAACAGATGACCTCCATCTGGCTTTACCCTAGTCACGGATGATTTAAAGATGGTTTAATACTTTAATCTGTAGCAGGTTTTCCCAAAAGGCCTGAAGCAGGTAACATAATGCCATGATGAATAGATACTTAATTTTCATAGTGATTTCACATTGAAGATTAAGTAGCTGCTTTTTAAAAGTGGTGGAATGGTGGATAGTAAATTAATTTGAAAGTAATAAATCAGATAACTAAACCTGTTATATCACTGTAAAGCAGATTCAAGTGAGACTTCAAACCGTTGTTTTTTTGCTTCACTTCAGGTAAATTTATTTCTAACTTTTTAGGCCATTAGCTTCCAGCTGGGTTCTTTGTTTTGTTTTGTTTCTGTTCATCCAAAGGTACATGTTTTCCTTTTTTATAAACAGAGGATGCAATTAACAGTCTTTTCTGGAGGGCGATTTTTTTTCCATGTGTCTTTCATAACTAAAGATGATTCACAGTAAATGTCAATGCTTTCGCCATGGGTTAGGAGCGAGAAGCTCTACTTGGACATTCAAGACATTGAAACTTGCTACAGATGGTAGGGATTACTGATACAGGCTGTGCAAAGCCTCCGACATACTCGAGTTTTCATATAGCCGGTCGATATATTAAAAGTTATAAAAATTGCGTAACGTCCACCCTGCGTTAAACATGGAAGGACATCAACCCTCTGCGCTCCGCTTGGGAACCACTCGCTGTTTCACAGCAGTTGCCGCTGTTCCGGGCACCGCTGCGTTGTGCCCTGAGCACTCCAAGTGCTGCCGCTCGGGAAGCGGACGGCGTTTTCTGTGTTTTGTGGAGGCAGGAGACGTAGGGGCGGCCGGAGAGCAGGGAACCGGGGCGATGCCCCCAAGAAGGGGAAACACGAGCGGGGAACCGCTAAACTCCGTCAGGTCAACAGCCCTCCGACGAGAGGGGAGAGGGTGAAGTACGAGGTACTGCTTCCCCCGCCCCATAAAAAGAGATGAGACAGTAATGAATTTGAAGATGCGGAGGGAGCTAAGAGCAAGTTTCGGCAGACCGCGGGTGATGCCAGCAGCTGTGGGGGAGC
>JANHGB010060936.1:0-12849 GCA_026283785.1 Coracopsis vasa
CTTATATCCAATCTAAACTTCCCCTGTTTAAGTTTGAACCCGTTACCCCTTGTCCTATCACTACAGTCCCTAATGAATAGTCCCTCCTCAGCATCCTTTTAGGCCCCTTCAGATACTGGAAGGCTGCTATGAGGTCTCCATGCAGCCTTCTTTTCCCCAGGCTGAACAGCCCCAACTTTCTCAGCCTATCTTTATAAAGGAGGTGCTCCAGTCCCTGATCATCCTCATGGCCTCCTCTGGACTCGTTCCAACAGTTCCATGCCTTTTTTATGTTGAGGACACCAGAACTGCAAACAATACTGCAAGTGAGGTCTCCCGAGAGCAGAGTAGAGGCGCAGGATCACCTCCTTTGACCTTCTGGTCACTCTAATATTTCTGTATTGGAGTGTAGGGTGTTAAGACCTCTGCAGACACAGGACACACAAAACCCTCAGACAAATTCAGACACAAGAGTAAAACCAACATAAAAATACATGAAGATAGGGGAATGCAGATAGTATAACGAGGTAATGGGATAGCCAGTGCTCTTAATATGCTAACTCTTGCCATGTTTTTTAGAAGAAGCATAGAGGAGAATATTCAAATAGAGACTTGAAGGAGGATGAGACATTTTGTGGATCTCTATAGAAAGCACTTCCCAGCTGTAACAGGCTGGCAAGGCAAGCAGTGCTTTGCAGAAATTATATCTTTCCCTGAAATACTCATGGACAGAAGCTTAATTCATGAACATTACTTATTGCTGTTCCTCATGTTGTGGCACAGAGTAAGGCTAGCATCTCATCTGAAATGAGTTTTTCTCAAAAAAACCCAAAAAATAAAAATTAACAATAAACAAATAAAAGGAACCACCACCCAAAACAGGAAAAGAAAATAAATGTTTATTGGTATTGGTTAAAGCTGCTGTGTCTGATTGGAGAGCCCATGTAAATGCCATAGTTAGAATAGTTAGGAGAACTACTTGCACAGTGTGATACAACCATAATGAATCTAATCACAGGAAAGGAGGGTAGTGCCCACAGAAAAAAAAACCACAAAAAGTGTGGCACCAAAACTTTCTACCTGAAAATTTTACAACTGTGGTGTTGACAATAATTTAACTTGTAACTCTTTAGAAAGATTTTTTATTCCTGGAGATTTTTTTGCAGTAATTTGATAGAACATGGATTATTAGAACTGAGGATTTCTATAAAATTCTTTTCTATCAAAATAATTTTTTTCATCTTTTTCTAAAGTGAATAATGAAAAATTGTTGGTAACCAAGTTTCAAATAAAATTGTGTATCAGTTTCATTAATAAATATCAATCAGTAAAGATATTTACAAAAGATTTCTTTCGAATACGCAAGCTTCCTGGTTCTTGACCACTGATATACATCATAAAAACACGACAGCCATGTTTGAACTGGGAATGAAATTATGGTGTAAACCAACACTGTTTATTTTGAAGAGAAATAAGTCCTTTTCTCTGACATGTATGAGTCAAGGCTCAGACAATACCCATCTCAAAGAATCAAAAAGGGTATATCTTGAGCTCAGAAAGAGCTTCACACTTTGAGAAATGGAACAGTCAAGCACTGCCTGTTATAAGGAAGCTCTCAGAAAAAAACATGATTATTTACCTGCCTGGGATCTATATCTTAACCTTGAGCAGACTCCTGGGCACTTCACAGGAGAGCTCAGAAGAAAGATGTGTGGTTTCAACTGGTCGATTGGAAGCACCCTGACTACATTCCTGTGAGTATTCCTTTGTACACCTCCCAGCTGAAGTATTGTAGCTGAACGAAATGCAGACTTTGTGGTACCTGCTGCTGTTTGTTATTGCTGCTGTTCCCAGGGTGCTGCTTTGGCCCTATTGTTTCCAACTGTTTTCAGCTGAGGAGTTAATGCTTTGTGGAGTATGAATCATTTAGTCTTCTGGCTACAAGAACACAACCAGAATGAAATAGCAAACTGTCACGGGGCTCCTGGCTGCCAGTAGCTGAAATTGCCATATTAAGTTCAATGTAGTGTAAAATAATGGGGGGAGATGATTAGAAAACACTAATTACCTTCACCCAAGCCCTTGTACTGGGAGATCCCCCATGACAAAAACTTATGGAGCAGGAAGAAGTAATTAGATTTCTGACAGAGCAATTGCTGCATAAGTAATTAAGCTATCTATTTTCTTATTATTGCTACATAATATCAGTTAAATATCTTACAGTAAAAAGAAAAAATATACATAAACCTTCTCAAAAATTTCAGCTGTGAGATGACAGATTCAGAAGTAATTCTGCTTTGATTTTTGTCTTTAAAGAGAAAAAGCAACTCTCTTTTCATTACTTTCCTCTTTTGCAAGGTGACTTCAAGTAATCAGCCATTGCCAAAAACAGACAAACAACCTACAGGTAAGGTTTTGGTTTCTGGACATTCACTAAACCACAACACACTTCTATATAGGAGTTTCTAGATGTTTGTATAAATATCAGTGGTCAGAGCAAGTTACCAAATACCACATTTTAGTGTGTTACTTCTGCTTAACCACCTGCAAAATCTCTGGTAAGTGTACAGCTAATGTCAAGCCCTGCATTTTGTGACAGTCATCCTCCTCAAGATATTGCTGAGCTGACAGTACATTACAATATTATTTTCATCACATCAGAAATGCTCAGGTAAAATCAGCTTATGGATGGTTAATGTGCACATTTTGTCGCTCAAACAAAACCTCTGGGTGATGCACATTTGGCTATGAAAAGTGAACTAATTTAGCCAAACCCTGAAACCTTTGAACACATACAGAGCTTGGAAAATGATTCAAACAGGAACATATTTAACTTTTGTTGTTCTAACTGCTAGGGTACAAGGAATAATTTTCCTTTTGGTATGCATTGGTAGAACTATATTAAAAATCAGCTCAGCAATCATGGTTAAAAAGAATCAGCATCCAAGATTGACATTGATTTGTACATATCAGCTCTTGAAGACAAAGAATGTATAACAGCATACTAGTTAAAATGTATTTAATCACCATGCTTTATAACTATACATTTTCCCAGGATACAGATAACTTACTCATTATGATTCAGCCAGTCTCCAGTTCCTTTATTGTTACTAATCAGCATGAATAAAGGTTGAAGAATATGACCCGTTATTAAATATAGATTTTTGTTTATTAACTTTGCCTTTCTAATTAAAATACTGTTCATTTAATCCATTCTATTATTACAGTCTTTCCAATTAATAGGAAAAATATCAACAGAACTCAGCTTGGGCCTTATTCCTTGAAAAAGTCCATGGCTTTTTTATCTCCTCTTCCTGAAAGCAGAATATTCTTGCCAAGATTTATAATGTGCTTTCAAGGCAGTAGTGTACTAAATTCCACCACAATGTTTAGAGACTTTTGGTATTTCATCCACGTTATCAGTCGCCTTCAGCCTTAACCTCTGGAGACATAACAGCTTCACTAGAAACTATCAATTCAGCCATAGTGAGCAGGAAATGCACTATTCTGTGTGCTACTTTGTCATATTAATAGAGAGATATAAAAATGAATTACACCACAAGTTTACAAATCAGAAGTTTTCATCACTCCGAGTAATATTCTTCCATAATCACTCGGCAGTGTCAGTGTGATGGGTTCCTTGGTATAAATCGCTGATGTATGGGTAATGTTTTTATGTCCAGATATTTGGGGTGTTTTAAGTACAACTAAATCATCTCAAATGTGGAGTTAGAGAAAGCATCTACCTGCCTTTTTGATTCCCATTTTCCTTATCCAACCAAAAAATGGAGAACATATACCAATAGCCACGAAGCTGGGACAAGGGAATGAACACTGTCCTACTGGTCCAGTATTTCTTTCCCGTTATCTGCCACACACTTTTCTCCCACTATACACACAAAGAACCCCCTTAAGTAAGATGCAAACAGAATTGATGACAGATTTACTGAAAGAGGAGACTGTTCCTGAACCACGTGATCTGGAACAGATGCTTGTTATCAGGAAATGGTAACATGGAGCTATAAACCCCTGGGTCTTCCCCTTTTATAAATACCTTCTCTGTATTCAGGCACGTGTGTGTGGTTTGTACGTGCGCAGTGAGTCACTAATCCTAGGTGCAGATTCTGCAAATGATGCAGATAAACCAAAAAAAGAAAGGAAAAATAGAAGTCATGGGAAATAACACATCAATATACTACAGAGAAAGATAATAGGAAGGAAACAGCCCTTATTGTCTAATCAGTATCTTCCAGCAAATGTCCATTTGTCATCATGTTAATTTTAAAGGAACAGAAATAGGTTTGGTTTTTTTTTTTTTACTAACATATGCCAAGCATTTAATGGAGATCATTTGATCATTTTAGGCTCCGTTAACTTCATTAATCAAAAGTCTATACTTGTACTAATGATCAAAAACTCTCACGTTAATACAAACTTTCATCCTGTTCTGACCACCTTTAAATCTTTCTAGGAATATATACTGGATCACACTTTCAGTCTTAGTTTTAATGTTTTAAATAGTTTCCTTTTATCGTGTAGCCTACACAGAATGGTGGAATGACACTGCTGGAATTTAAGTTCTTAATTTCTTTTCACTTCTTGAATTCTCTCTTCTCAAGTTTAAATATGTTCTCATTGTTCCAAGAGTATTTTTAATTTCTTTTCTTACCCATGAAAGAGTGTCTTTCATCCTCAAAATAGGCTCACCTCCAGAAATTCTCTGTAGGTGTAGCCTATCATTCTCAGAAGACATTTTGAAGAGAACAATCTTAAGTGAGCCACACACAGATTTCTCCCATTCTGAGTTTTTGAAGTCAAAAGTAAAATTAGAAGCTTACATTTCTTCAGAGATGCACCCACAAATGGACACAATTTCCCAGTAGTGCCAGTGACTTGATTTTATGCAGAACTGCAAGTATGGATCTGTTGGCAGTGTAGAGCTGGCTTTGAAATTGCCTCACGATCTGTTTTTTAACTGTGTAGATCATCTCATGGATTTGTCCTTTTGCAAAGAAAATAAATCCTATATAATGCTTCAGGATTCTTTGCCACCTCTTTTTCTCTGCTTTACCCCACATCTTATTACCACTGATAGAATAGAAATCTCATGTTATTCCAAACTGTAAAACATGTTTTCCTTTCATACTGAAAGTTGTCAAAGCAGATTGAGGGTAAGCATAAATCTTCAAATATATAAATAGTAGTCTTAGAAAGGCAGTCTTAAAACTGTTTGCTTTGTTCACATGAAGAGGACAAGAAGTAATGGGCTTAAAAACCCTTTAAAAAGTTAGGTTGGACATTAGGAAGAGTGTAAGGAGTAGTCAAACATAGAAAACAGTTGCCTGAGGAGGCTATGGAATTTTTATCTTTAAAAGATTTGAAGCAGATCCATCCAAAGATGGCTCAAACATGAATTAGATAAAGATGAAATTGCAGTGCTGAAGTGATAGGCGTGTGGATTCCTAGGCACTGACATTTCCTACAGTGCTTAGGTACAGTTCTACTCAGAAGTATTGACTGATAAAGCTACCTTCCCTTTGTTGTTAATGCCAGCCCTACATGAGAAAGATCTTATCCCTGAGGAAGTAAACAATTTAATGGGACACAGTCATGATTTGTCATGTTATGAGAAGGATATATTCATTATCAATGTCAACTCATTATTTGTTTCCTAATGAGCAAGACTGCCTATTGAGCTCACTGAAGTAGTGTTGCCTTATGTTAGAACCTGCATAATCGAAAGAGCTTGAAGCCTCATAGCCTAAATGGCAGCACAGGTACATAGTAAAATATAGTGTCTAGCCTGAGTTGTCCACTGTCTAAAGTAGTCATGAAAAACAGTTACAGAAAAAAAATTAAAACATATAAATATAGTAACACATGCAAAATCACTAATTAATATAGTGCCAGTACTAACATTAAAGCTCCTATCTCCTAAGACTAAGCTCTGCACTCATGACCTACCCCTGTCTACTTCTTCCTTTTTTATCATAGAAGTGCACTGCACAAGGGCTTCTCTTACAAAGACACCATCTTTGATTGAGGAGCTTCATGAACTAGATGATCTTAACATCCTTTCCAACCGTAAATATTCTGTGATCCTATTCTATGAACTGCAGATCAGTTGTAGATTTAAGAATGCTCCAGGCAGACTTTGTTACCTCCATCCTATCCTGGTGTCACTTTTTCCCAATCATCTGCTGTTGGCAGATCCAGAAACAACATATTGATTTGGTAGACCTTCGAGCTGACCTGATACTACCATGTTTATTTTCTGATGTTATGTTTTCAGATGTGTAGGACCTGGATTTCCTTTCAAAGACATCTTTATCCCTTATTGACATAAATAGATGGTGTGCTCACTTGCCAATATGCACACAAGGAACCTCTCTGATGCTTGACATCGTGTCACACCCACAGACACACCAGGAAAGATACAGCATTCCTGCAAGAGCAAAATGAACATTCTTTCAAACATGCTGAGAACTAACTCCCATTGCCCACTACCTCATCCATATAAGTGACTGTGAAATTGGACTGCAATATGCAGTATTTATGAGAAACAGGTCAGGTAGATACAAAAAACCCCAAAAAAGATTTTAAAGAGAGACTATAGTATTAAGAAACAGCATTTGCCAGCCACTCCACTGCTTCCACTGCATCATGATACAGGTGGGGGTTGCTATTGCTCATCTTGACGGCCTCTGAGCTACAAGGCTGCTAGGCAAATGGAGATCAAAAAGTTCCTTTTCAAAAGTTATTCTTTACCCTCTAGTCTGCTTTAGCTCTAAAGACACTGTTTGGATAGAGGAGGGGAGACAGTTTTTCTCTTCTCTAATCTCTTTTACAACTCTAGAAAAACAAACCTTTGTTTTACTGTTAAGTTCTTTGTCTTTTGGGTAGCAATGAAGATTCTGACTTAGTGCTGCTAATTGAGTGCATTTAATTACTAGGTATAATATGACAGCTGCTTCCTTGTGCTACACATCGATGCCTGAACAAGGGAACTGAGATATAAATAAATGAGACAGTTTCCTTAGTGGAAATTGCACTCAGGTGAGGCAGTAGCAAGCACCTACCTACTGTGGATTGAAGAAGAAAAGAGCAGGCTTTTCATATAGGCTGGGGTTGCATGACTGTGCTCTGAAGGTGTTTTTTCACCTGATTATTTTGTCCCTGTAGAAGAGATTTGTGCACTTATATTACATTTAGCTTCCACACTTTTGTCCAAGGTTATCCCATAAGAACTATTCTAAATAGAAGAATTTTGGCTGATTAATTTTTCCCTGAAGCAGCAGAAATAACCAAAAATGAATTTAGAACATATTTCAGCTCTGCAAAATTTCATATCCTCATTTATTTTACAAGAACTTCTCCACCAGTTGTGCTTGTACAAACAGAAAAAGACACTTTAACCCACACAGCCCAGCTTTCCCTACTTTCAGAAGGGAAATTACATCCTCTGCAGTGAGATTTTCTTCATCCAACAGACACTTTTACAAGTCTCATGAAAGATCTCTTTTTAAATTATTGAAAAGAACTCATTTCCCACAGATCATCTATCTTTAATTTTCCTTCAGCAATTGTTGCCCTTTTTGGTTGCTAACCAGATTTTCTTCATATATTGCTGAGTTTCCTATCAGCCAAATTACTCTGGAGACTTCTTGGAACTAATGGTCCTCCACATTTTATTCTATGTCCTCATATCTACTACTCACCCTCTACTCAGCTCTTTTTTCTGCAATATCTGTGGGACTCAGAATCAATAACAATTTCCTTCAATCCATCACTTTAGCAGCTAAGCAGGTTTCTTTCATTAGGAGAGATGATTTGTTCAAGTCATAGAATACATACCCTGTTCTGAGGTGTGTGGGCACTGTTTCTCTGAGCCTTTTGCCCTCCTGCAGAGCCTCACTCAAATCACTTGTGATCATCACACTGCTAGAACTCGTGTCTTCCCCTTAGCCACTTTCAGCTGGATATGGTCTGCGCATTATGGCATGCTCAGAGGCACAGTCTGAGACATCCCGAGGCACAGTCTTTTGCAGAAAGAACAGAGTGAAATGAGGTTCTAAATCTTTGCAAGGACATTTAAGGACACATTCATCAAGTCCTGATTGCACTTCAAAGAAACTCTGTGGGATGCCTTGTAGCTCCAGATTTCCCATTCCTTTGCTGCAGGTATTGTAACCAAGACACAATTTTATATTATTTCTCTAAACCCTTGACTGGATAAGTATCTAAGAGCCATGTGGAGATTGAATCAGACTGACACATTTTGGACATGTTTCTTCAACTAGACAGCTGAAAATCAGAGTCACTACTAGAATCTAAGGAAATATTTCTATCTAGAAGTCCAAGTAATTCCTTGCAGATCAATACTGCCACTGGAATGCCATTTGAAAGATGGAAATATTGATGATTTTATCTTTATATGCCTCTTCTTTGGTTACTCTTTTTGCCTTCTCCTCTCTTTAAAACAGGAAAAGTCCTACTGTTTTCCATTTGGAGTGACAAATTCTTTGCAAAATTTCTATTTTTGCTCTGTAGGTGTGTACAATAATTACTTTTATACTGTTAAATAAACTAACTGAGGGGAAGTTCTTTTGTTTGCAAATAACAGGTGTGCAAGGCTTGCATCCTAACATTCTTCTACCCCAAAACAGAGTAGCTGTTGTATGTGCCTAATAGTTTCTATTGTATTATAAAAAAATCATGTGACCTGGCACAAATATATTTAATCATTCCAAGGGATGTTTTGGAATACTTATAGATGAAAAGCATCAGATAAAATTATCACTGGAGAGAGTTATCACAGAGGTTTTATCCAAGCATCAGAAACTATCAGTTAAGAAGAGCAGGATAAAGGTGTACATACAACATGAAAGAAAATTTCAGCTATTGGGGCTGACTATTACATAAAGTGAGGAGCAGCTGAAAATATCTCACAAACAAATTGGTTTTATATAAACAACTGAAACGCCGTATTTTCCCCTGAAATATGTTCCAAAGTTATTCTGCTATGCTAATGTATTATTTATTTTCTAACAAATTTTAGCTGTAATGGTATCTCCTGGCATATGACCTGTGGATGACAGAAGCAGTTAAGAGCAAACAGAAGAAGCCCATATCTCTATTAAGTTCAATAACCATTAGGTTAAAATAACTTTTTCCTTTTTCTTACTTGAAAGTCAACACACTCACCTTTTCATTTAAGGTTAAGTCCAGTTCTTCAAGGTGTGTGAGATAAATGTTAGCAGAGCATTTAAAATGTTTTCCAGGAATCAAAAAACTCTGGAATGCTACAGTCACTAACATCTTGCCATCTTTCACCTCTCACAGACAGGCAATGCAATTTCAGGACTACATAGTACGTCAAGAGTGGAGTGTTTATTGAAGGATATATTTTCTTCTTCCCTTGGGGCTATACAGGGAGATTTATTTATACACACTCTCCTTGGTCACTCCATTTTCTGTTTATCTGAGCATAAAACGGGTGCTATGAACCCATATCTTCCAAAAAACTTGGTAATTTTTCAAGGCTTAGGATTGGAAATGTTGGACTGTCAGAAATGGAACAAAAAAAACAACCCACAAAAACCCAACAAACAAACCTCAGAGGAAGTGGAAATGTTACTTTCTTGTGTTTTCCCATAGAGCTACTGGGACTTTAGTTCTCTCTGTGCATTTGAAAATAAAACAGAATCCTTTCTCTACAGAACAAGGAGGAAGCAAAATGCATTTGTGGGGGAGCAAACAAGTATTCATTAGTAGATGAAATTTTCTGTGTGATCCCACTGCATTTCAGTGACAGGCACTCTCCCTACACTTGGAATGACCCTTTAAACCTTCTCAGTTGACTAGGTAGCCCAGAGCAACTCCAAGATCAGAGCATGAATGGAAGTATAAATCCTATCCTAGTCCATTTTCTTACATAGCTTCACAAGAGAAATTAGTTGCATGGGCTTTCTTTTATTTCAGATGTAGTTCTTTCCCCTTTGAGTGCTCTGAACCATCTGTTCTTTCAAAATCTTGTTAAGTGCTTTTTTCTCCTACATAAATGGTGCACAAAACATAATCTGCTTGTAAGAGCTAGATTTGTCCTGATGTCACATCCATCCCAGGTCAGCGCCTTAGGCTGGTGTCCACAGAACCCACCAACAAGCCTAGCTTTGAACCAACAGTTAAATATTTATAGCCAACAGAGCCAAACAGCTGAAGCCAAGAGAGCATACAGCACATCAAAGTTCTGGAAAATGAAGCTTTGAATCCTTACAGGAACTCAGGCCATCAAAGGATAATGATAATATTGTCTTGTGTCCCATCTACAGTCAGCTCTCCTGACTAAGGGTGACTCAAAGCGAAACAGAAGTCCTCAGTAGACAAAACTGTTTTATTTCTGTCTTATAGCTGGTTTTAGTGCCAAATCTGAATGCAATCTATTGAAAGGAGATGGGAGACTCCTAGATCCTTATGATCTCCAAAGTGCAGAGCTGTATGTAGAGACACTGCATCACTCCAGCTGTTCTGAGCTGTCTGGTGCAGCCATAGGAATGCTCTGGTTGGGTGACAATAAGTGCAATTAATTTACATCTCTACCCAACAGCTACTGGCTAGGGACATGTTAACCTATATCTGAGCAGCTATTTCTCAACTGTTGCCTTGAAATCTCTGCTAACAGATAGAAAGGATAGAAAAAAACTATTGCAGTTCATGTGCATTTTTTCACAAATAAATTGTATAGTACTGACATGGACACACATAAATTGGTCTGATATAATTAAGGATTTTTGTTTTAACTTGGAACAGTTCACAGCTTAGACTTTTGAGAGAAGCTATCACTTTCAATTTACTGAATGGAAGTCATATGCTGAATAGCAACTTTCTTATAATTGGACATGACAGCTCTGGCTACAGCTAGAAACAGGTATTTTTTACTGAAAACAAGCAAAGCCAGCTCTCTCTAGACCTTCCTTTTTTTGAAGAGCTAAGCTGTATAGCTCCATTCTTATTCACAATCATCAGTCCCAGAAGTCCTTATTTATAAAAGCATCTCCTAGGACTAAATTTAGCAGTGCTATACATAAACAAATTCCATACAAAATTAAGTGTGATTTGGAGTCTGAAGGAATTAAGGGCCAGCATATTTTTTGAAAATGATGCTTATGTGCTTCTAAATTTGGTTGCTACTGCAGAGATTTGACACCTTCTTGTATTTAAGATAAATTGAAACAGCAAAGGTCCTGTGGCATTAGCTAGAGAGAGTGGAGGTGGCATTTGATCTGCTTTACTCTAAAGCACTGGCAAGTAGGCTTTTCCACCCAAGCTAGTCTTTGTAAAAACCATTTTGTGTCAAAACATCATTTTTTCTCATCTCAGTTGGGTCCACTTGTTGAATACGTGGCAAACACAAAGATCCCATTAGGTTTACATCAATATCTTTTATTTTGTTAGCCCAGGGTCTTTTCCTGCTGTGTGAACACATCAGAGGCAGTTTTTCTTTCTCTCTTTGCCAGTTATGGAAGGAGCTACTGATACCATTGAGCTGCGAGAAAGGATTACCTATGTATTGCCTTTAGGACAGTATGCACATGTCAGCATATTGGCTCAGGAAGAAAAGGTGATGCTTAACAAGCTTTGTTTTGGGGAGATCTATTTCAGGTCCACCCAGACGCCATATCAGCAATTCTTAGCACAGTTACTCAAAATAGGTGATATAGATGACACAGATCAAACATTTGTGTGTCATCCTTCCCTTACACAATGCTATTAAGACTGGCCAAGCAGCCTTGAGTTTGCCTGGCATGTCATGAGAATAGCGCATGTCTTTGTAGAGTATGTATCATTATGACGTGGCTGACGTTACTTTCTGTCCTTTTACCATGAGTATGTGCTTTACGTATGCTTGACTGGACTGCTGTTATGGTGTTTTGCCCTGCTCAGTGAAAAGGCTGGATATACGTGCATGGTATTACTCACCTGCCCAGCAGCAAAAATTCTCCAGCGAGTCCCAGGCGCCTCATAGCCATTAAGAGACCTCTCACAGTCATGCCTTCACAGAAGCAGGCAACCACTCTTGCCTTGGGCAGATGGCTCCGAAGCTTTCGTAGCAGCTTGTCAAAGCTCTGTTCACCAGCATTGCTATAGATCTTGTAGGAATGCGCAATGCAGATCCCTTCCTTGGCTGCCATGTCTTTGAAAGCTTCCATTCCACTTTCACCATAGTTTCCTAAATACAAACAGAGACACATATGCATGTACTAAAATTTGAAGAAGCTTTTCTTGCTTTGGAAACAGCAAATATTTTAAAGAATATGCAGCATATCTGCACAGAGATCAGTGTAACAAAAGAACATTAACATTTTTATTAATTAAATTTTTAAGTCAAGATCCACAAATTGTCTTGGAAACCTCACTCCTGCCTGCATCTCTGCTGAAACCAAAGACTGTTAGGTACCTCAGTACCTGTGAGGATCTGGTCCACAATATTGTCGTGGTTTAAGCCTAGCCGTAAATCAGAACCACGCAGCTCGCTCTCTCACTCCCCCCCTTCCTCCCACCACCTCCGCTCCTGGAGGAATGGGGAGGAGAATCAAAAGAATGTAACTCCCACGGGTTGAGATAAAAGCAGTCCAGTAACTAAGATATAATACAAACCACTACTGCTACCCCCAATAATAATAATGATAAGGGAAATAACAAGTGGAGAATACAACCGCTCACCACCTGCAGATCGATACCCAGCCTGACCCTGGCAGTGATCTAACCCTTCCGGGCAACTGCCCTCAGTTTCACATCCTGGGCATGACGTGCTATGGTATGGAATACCTCTTTGGCTAGTTTGGGTCAGGTGTCCTGTCTCTGCTTCCT